>JAWWMW010042348.1:0-17170 GCA_035048345.1 Echeveria elegans
TAGTAAAAATTAGAAATTGGTAAATGCTTGCATCTATTTGGAACCTTGTTTAAGGAGCTTATCTTGATTAAACCACTGGAACCTAGATTCGAATTGACATGAAAACTTTGAAGAAGTCAAGCTAGTGTGTCTTGCATCATCAGAAAGTGAAGCAACAACTTCTTGAAACCAAGTAGTACGCTTGTTGGTTTCTTGAGACCTGAGTTTGGGAGCAAGTCTATCTCTTTTGTGACTTCATGCTTCGGATGTTGAGTGTATGAATCAAGACTCAATTGGTGATTCTCAGGGAACTGTATCAGTTGCTATCATTGCTCGTCGAACAAATCCTCATTCCTGAATTGATCACAATACGAGACCTTTAAATCAATTTCATATACACAAATGGCTAACAGGATATACAAATAAAGTCCACCACACACACAAAAGTCTAGAGCATACCTCAGTGAATCTCAATAGAAATATCTGCAACTGAAGGATTTCTACCAGCGGAAAGCTGAAATGTACCATTCATAAATCCACCAAGGTTCAAACAAGCGCCATTCCGAGGACCCAATATAGGCTTAGAAACTAGGACTTGCTGACAAAGCTACTTTGATTTTGAGTTTGAGCAAGACAAGACTTCTTATGAATCTTATTAAGATGCGAAGCAGCAGGAGCTTCCACATGCTTTCTTGAAGGAGGTCTACTTCTATGGACATGTTTTTCATAGTATTTATGTCCCTTCTTACCACTAAACTTGATAATAAAACATCAGTAAGATCCCAAAGAATAGAGTCTATGGCCTAATCAGCTAACACCAGTCAGCAAATCCACCACAAAACATCAAACCCTTAATCATCATCATAATTTCAAACCCTTAATCATCATTAGGGATGCACAAATAGCCCGAAACCCAGAATACGGATCGAAATTTCCCGGTCTCGGGTTGAGTTTTTATTTTTTTCGATCACGGTCCCGGTCCGGTCCAAACCCGGAAAAGCAAAAAAAAAATCAAAAGAAAAACCCGGGTTTCCGGTCCAAACCTGAACCCGGACCAAAATACCCGTTCCTGGTCCGGTCCCCAGTCCACCATTTCTCTGAAAAATCCCATCCTGATCCACCCGGATCCGAAAAATCCAGTCTGGGTCTGGGTCACCCGGATGCACATACCTAATCATCATCATAATTTATACCTTCTATACGCCGAGAAACTGACGAAGCAGACCGACCACCGATTTCTCCGAAATCGGCACCTTCTTCTCGAAATCATCTATGCGACAATCGCTCGCCATCCAACTGAACCAGGACTGCGGATGTACGGAGGCCGGAGTGCGACAGTGTGGGCGTTGTGAGCAGGCTGAAGTACTGAACGGCGAGCGCAAATTGCAAACTCGCAGAGTCGCCGTCGGCGCAGATCCATTTTCTTTCCCAAACCCGAACTGGCTATCTCTCTCATTTCCAATTCCAAGCTAAAACAGTGGTGCTTAAAGAATTTACATTGATCCGTGAGTCAATTCGGGTCACCGGATTAGACTGGTGATTGAATCGAATTTTAACCGGGTTAATTGCATGTCGGTTCCAACATGTGAACTGACCCGATTGAGAGTTCGGGTCACGATCCGACCGGTTCAACCGATCGGATCGGTTCTGATTTTATAACATTGCTTCCTATAAAATATTTTATATATTCGTCATTGGTAACATGCAACATGCAATTTATATAAAGTATAATCTAACTGGAAAAAAAAACAATACACACATTTGCTTTTTCCGTTAATTCATTTAAACTTGACAGTGGATTTTTTGTGTGTGTTAAAATACTTAATTGTCATTTCTGAAACAATTTGACGTAGAGCGCACTAATGGAAAAAGAGATGATCAAAAAAGAAAACTCTCAATTATATTTCTTATTAAAAAGGTGAATGAAGAATACGACAAAGTTTGTTTAAACACTAAACTTGACAAAAATCCTAGCTTACGAAAAAATGAGAGAAAACATTTAAAAATAGGCTTGTATAATTTGACCGCGTTATGCTCGAAATAAGGTATTACTCAGCATAATCGGCCATCTGAAGCACAAAAACATCTAACCTGCATCATTTGTTCATCAAGTCTAATTTCCCAAAGTAATCCAACGCTTTAATATCTACTCCATCCGTTCTAATTTTTTCTTCCTATTTGATAGTTGACACAGTTTTTTTTAAAAAGTTACGTGAGATAAAAGTAGAAAATAGAACGAGGGAAAATTAATAGATTTGAGAGAGAGTGTAAATTTGAGAAAAAAAAATTTTCATTTAAGTTAATGAGAAGAAAATTTTAAAATACTAAAAAGAAAAATGAAAAGAAAAATATAAAACGGATGGAGTATATGACAATTTCAAAAACAAATTAATTAGATAAGGTGTAGACAGGGATCATAATAATTGACCCCAACCCAAACACTACACATTTGCTAGCTGGCTCCATGTGCTACACTACGCACACATGTTGTTGACCCAGTCATTCGTTACTCGACGAGATATTTATCTCCAGATCTTTGATACTAATTCAATAAACAAGCGTGTGATTTTATATTCATGGTATTTCGAGTAAATTGCTTTTAACCATTAATATACATTATTTTTTTTATTTAACCATCATTATAAATTTTGTTTGCATTTAACCGCCTATAAAAGCTACTAGACATTGTTCCGTTAGACCTCCGTTAAATGTCGTTAGCTACAGTAATTGCATGAACTACCTGTATAATGTACCATTTTGCACAAATTACCATTATAAAAGAAATTTTTATTTAACCACCTATATAAAAATTTTATTTAACAAATAACCACCTTTGTTAATTGAAAATTTCAAAATTTTCAAAAAAAAATAGAAAAAATGTAAAACAAATATACATAATATAGTTAGCATTGTTTGACTTTGGTTCATAATATAGTTAAATATACGCAATTACTGTAGCTAACGGAACTGTGTCAGGTGGTTACATGCTAACAGCGTTGCTTTTACAGGTAGTTAAGTGAAAACAAAATTTATATTAGTGGTTAAATGTAAAAAATCACATTATATTGACAGTTAAATGTAATTTCCTCTAGTATTTGTCGTTGGAACAACAAATTACATTTGACTTTGACTAAATTACTCTAGTTCACTTCACAGTCCGCACACTGTTGCTTTGCTGGCTCGTTTTTGCGTAGAAACGGTCTTGAGCACGTGTTCCTTGTGTGATCACTGTCCGTTACTGCCCGTTTACACATTTCAATGTTTTGTGGAGTACTTTTAGAGCTTAAATAAATATTTCAAATTATATAGGGTGCATTATTTGGTTTGACAAAATCGAGTACTTCGAGGAGAAGGCAAAAGGATGTTGCATATTTTTCTTTTCAAAAAGGATGTCCAAACCACTATTGTCAACATCTCGCCATATTTCGATTTTTAGACAAAATTAAAAAGGGATAATGATAATTTGGGGCCTCGAACTATCATGACTTTCCAATTTACGGTCTGAACTATCAATTTTTCCAATTTACGTTCCGAACTATCATGTTTTTCCAATTTAAGGTCCGAACTACCATAACTTTCCAATTTACAGTTCGAACTTTTAATTTTTCCAAAATGAATACCTGAACTACCATAAAAATATTTGTTTTAAAATTTTAAATGTTTTTAAATAATTTGTTGTATAATGGGTGTCCAAACTAATCAATTTAAGTAAATTTAATTTATATTATCTTACTTAATTTAATAGAAATTTACTTAACTTATAAAAATGATTAAAAAACTTAATAAATTTAAGTAATAAATTTTTTAAAAAAAAACTGTCACCATGTTTTAAAAAATATTTAAAATTTATTCCTACATCATACACGTACAGAACAACCCCTTAGTTTTAACTTGAAACAAATAATTTAGTTTTTATTTATATTATTAAAAACTTAAAATTAATTGATGTTAAATTAGTTTTTGGGTTGAAAGTGTTTTTATTTATTTTGGGCTGAAAAATTAGAAGTTCGGACCGTAAATTGGAAAGTTATGATAGTTCGGACCCTAAATTGGAAAACATGGTAGTTAGGACCGTAAATTGGAAAATTTGATAGTTCGGACTGTAATTTGGAAAGTCACAATAGTTCGGGGCCCCAAGTTGTCTTTATCCCTAAATTTAATCTCTATTTATATATCTCGAAAAATAAAAAATATTGGTATAATTTTTATAAATTAATTTTTTAGTATTAATGGATATAAATAACAATTTGAAATTATTTAGGGTTTAGGATTTAAGGATATTTGAGTAACTTACCTTAAATTTTTTTGTCGATTAACAGCTCCAACAGAAATAGTCCAAAACTAAAAGATTGTCAAAGAAGAAACGAGGATTAGGAGGATTGGGGGTAATTTAGTCAATTCACTGCCCTCCATGCCTTATCTTCCTATCTAATATCTATCCCCAACTGGGTCTTGGAGAAGCAGATGCGAAGAAGATAGCTGCAGCAGCTAAATTGGAGTGGAGTCCCAATGGCCAGTTTAAACACCACCTTTTCCGTCTCTCGATTCTCAGCTCTCCTCTCAAGCGGACCCTTTGATCACCATACCCCAACAACCCGGATTCGCTCTTCTGTTGCTGGAGGTTTGATCAATTAGTTCATCGGATCCATTTCAATCACCACTACCTGCTTTTCCAAATTGGGTTGCTTAAAGATGCAATCTTTTTCATTAGGGCTTGAATAGGCTTGTGAATTCATGGTTATTAATGAATTCCATCTAATCATTGACTTTTCTGCGTATGAAACTCAAGTAGTGTTTATTCACAATGCAGGTGCTGTTGCTGAGCCCAAAGCTGTTGCTGCTGCTGACCCATTGCTTCTTAGTGCCATCAGAGGAGATGACTTCGAGAGGCCTCCTGTTTGGCTCATGAGGCAAGCCGGCATGTACATGAAGGTATCGTCCGTCCCTCTCTCTATATAAAACATACGTGTCTTGGTACATCATTTACTTGAACATCATTTTTTGTTCATTATGTTGTTGATTATGAACGGCAAATTCTGTATATAGACTGCAGTACTGGTTATGCATGGATTGATCTTAATGTTTGAACGTTATTTTGGCAGAGCTATCAAACTCTATGCGAGAAGCATACATCTTTCCGAGAAAGATCAGAAAATGTTGATCTAGTTGTTGAGATTTCTCTGCAACCATGGAAAGTTTTTAAACCTGATGGGGTAAGAAGATCAATTTCATTTTCAGATCTTATTTTTCAAAGGTTGCGGGGGACATTGACAATCAATTAAATTATACGAATTTTTGTTTATGCAACGCTATGCGAATATGCTCTTTTTTGTTAATAATGTCACATAATATTCTTTTGTCTTGTTCGAGAAGTCGAATGTGTTGTCTATTTTGTATAATAAATTGAACCTTGCCTCTGTCAGGTCATACTGTTTTCAGACATTCTGACGCCCCTTCCAGGGATGAACATTCCTTTTGACATCGTAAAAGGCAAGGGCCCTATCATATTCAATCCTTTGCGTACATCCGCTGATGTTGAACAAGTGGTGGAGTTTGTTCCGGATGAATTTGTTCCATACGTTGGAGAAGCCTTGACAATCCTCAGAAAGGAGGTTAGATTATGTAGGCTGAACAATATTGATTTAATTTCTTCAGTATCATGCGTGGATCAGCAAACTCCAGAAAGCCATCTGACTGATTTTGATACCACATACCAGGTTAACAATGAAGCTGCAGTGCTAGGTTTTGTTGGCGCCCCATTCACTCTTGCTTCTTATGTAGTCGAAGGGGGTTCCTCAAAACACTTCTCAAAAATCAAGAGAATGGCGTTTTCTGCGCCGAAGGTAACTAACTCTCTGAATTTTTACTGCACAGGATAACATTTTCTGTTTTGTTTAATGTTGACTCAGCTTTAGACCATTGCATATATCCCTCTGATATCCTTTTGAGGTGTCAATATTTCCTTTTTATTGCATCAGACTGCACTCGTGTGCCTAATGCTAAACGTAAACATATTATGTGGGCAGGTCCTTCATGCTCTTTTACAGAAGTTTACTACTTCGATGGCGAAGTACATTCAATATCAAGCGGACAAAGGGGCACAAGCTGTTCAAATTTTTGATTCATGGGCCACGGAACTCAGTCCAGTTGACTTTGAAGAGTTCAGCCTCCCTTACCTAAAGCAAATAGTTAATACAGTGAAACAAACACACCCAAACCTACCACTGATCCTGTATGCAAGTGGATCAGGAGGCTTGCTTGAGAGGTTAGCTCTGACCGGGGTTGATGTGGTGAGCTTGGACTGGACAGTTGACATGGCTGAAGGCAGGAGACGACTTGGAACCGACATAGCAGTTCAGGGCAACGTTGACCCTGGCGTTTTGTTTGGTTCCAAGGATTTCATCACGAGCAGGATAAATGACACGGTTAGGAAAGCAGGAAGAGGAAAGCATATATTGAATCTAGGACATGGGATAGTGGTCGGTACCCCAGAAGAAAACGTAGCTCATTTCTTTGAGGTTGCTAAAAGTCTGCGGTACTAAAGTCACCAGTTCTGTAATTTGTTGAACCATTAATATTTGTTTTTAATGTAAGCCATAATGTATGAGCCCATTAGAATTTCGCTTTTGCCAAAGATAGAAAAAAACAACAAAAAGGTGGTCTCCCTCCATAAACTCAAAGTGAAATTCCATTGTTACATGCTGTTGTTTTTAGTTTAGATTCAGATTAGACTAATAAGTGATGGTTGGATGCTTGTTTTCTTTATATTTTAGGGCATCTGCACTCATGCATGCCTAGTAAAGATCGTCTCCTGAGGAATTAACTCTCACACGTGCTAGCGGGTCTCAAGAAACTTTCATTTTGGAATGTAACTAAAAGCCTTCAAGTTCGCCTAGCCATTGATGCTTTTTCGTTGGGTTGCACAACATTAGACCGGACGGAACTGGAATTTCTAGTCTCGGGTCACATTTTATTTTTTCCGGTCTGGGTCCAGATTTGGGTCCGGTCTCGAAATAAAATCAAAGGAAAAACTTGGATTTCCGATCCAAATCCATACCCAGAATGGAATAACCAGCTCCGATCCGATTTTCAGATCGTCCTGTCTAAAATTTCGAATTCCGATCCATCTGATCCCAGTCTCGGCCCGGATCACCCGGATGTATGTGCACCCCTACTTTTTCGCTTGAGTCTTTGAGTTTGGGTAAAATTAAAAAAAAGGTGACGTTGTAACTTGTAACTATTAAGTTGACATTTGAGTGGAGACCCCTGTTCAATTGAGACCCAGCATACGTGTTAACCTGAGATCTACCACCTCTTTGTCCATTCGTTTAGATCTAACAGGTCAGGATGAGCCACGTTTTCATCCTCCCGATCACGTGCAACAACATTTGAAGCAGCTAAGATTATTTTCGTCAACTCGTATTTTATCTTTTCTCTCTCATATGCTCCTTCAACAGTGTCCTTTTTTCTTCTCGGCTCTTATGTCTACACGTATATGCTCGTATGTACCTATTTGCACCTATTTCGGTATACAATATGCACATATGGGCACAGGAGCGGATGCAGCTCCTGGTCTTCTAGTAAAAAATAGTGTCCTCAGCCGTACCACTTTTTTCAATTCGCCTCATCCATTAATATGTTAATCTTTGGCCACAATAGAATTTAATTCCTGACTTCGCCACTGTATATGCACATATATTCTTCCCAAATATTGACGGACTGATATGCTCGTAATCGTGCTGAGATGTCAAATGTATGCTTAAGATGGATTGTTGGCTATACTTCACAAAATTGACAATAGGAAGTATTCCGCAAGAACTGAATCTGCTGGTGGATATGGAAAGTGAACAATTTTGGGTCAAATGTCCCAGTGAAGAGACGAACAACCTACAAGGTGACACTAGAAAGTATTGCAGCCAACAAGACATTTCTCGTCAGTTGTATTTTGTTTGGAGACGACAATTACTTGGTATATGACGTCTGACGGGTTACAATGTTTTAGGTTGCCCTCCAGAACATCTACAAGGCAGAAACGGCTCGTGCATCAATTTGCGGAGACACAAAGAGGTCAGTGTTCTATTAGCACCACTCTTGCTATCGGTATGATATGCTTCACTCCCAATAAGGTTGGGTCAGACATGATAGCTATTCAGAGTCTATCTCAGCGGCTAAAATATATGATGAGCTACTTGTTGTCACTGGAAGAAGAGCATGCTTATTGTTTCCATTAGCTTCAGAAGAAACAGAATATTTAGTATATAAGTTCCTCATCATGTCTCCATGCCAAGATGTCATGATAGTTTTCCAAGCGCCCATTTCATTTTGCCAAACGACAATTTCTTATGTGCTTGTGGTGAGAGTGTCGAGCCTTCTCAAGACTTCATCGTAGTCGCTCAACCCATGATGAGTCGTAGATGGTTCTCCCTGTTCCAGATGAAGTGAGGGTGGTGGCAAAGCGGTGTCGGGTAAACCATCATCATCTGCCATATCTATGACCCAACATTCTTTAATTTTGAGTTGCTTAATTAACACACGGTTAATTAACTCATTCTCTCCAAGCACTTCCTTAAACAACGCTCGATTTGAATTTAAAGAAAATCCAACGAACTTAGCAAAGATTGACACAAAGTGTCCTCCGCATATATAACGTCCTCTGAAAGATTTCCTTGTGATGCAACACAGAGGATCGATCTCAATCCGACCATATAAGCAAGTCATTAGCTCCAAATTCCAAGGTTACAAACGGGCCTCCATCTTTACGCAAATAAATACAAGTTGCAATGAGGCGATGTATAAATTTCCAAAGGGGTACCTTAATTTGCGTGGCTTTGCAACCGGATTTGTAATCATTATCCGTTTAGTAATCATCCGCCAAAGCTCATTTCTCATCCCTTTAGGAGATGGTTGGCAAACGTTACGGTTTTTCAAACCGTAATCGATTCTCAAATCTTCATATCCCACAGTAAAATCACAACTTCCCAACCTAAAAGTCCAATCCTTAACATACCTAGTCTTAACATCTCCAACTTCCACAACACCGCACTTAGGTGTGAATGAGTAAGCGAATTCTCTAGCAACCTTCTCAAAAACTCCGGGATCATCTCCAAGCACATATCCTAATCCACTTGGCACAAAATAAGCTTCTAGCTCGTCAAGGATATGCAAAACTTTCTTGAAGAACTCAATATTCGGATAAATGGGAGTCACTATCGGAAAGTCTTCTCTCGAGCTTTCATATTCGCATCTAGACGCAATTGGGCATTGAATGGGTATAAAATGGGTTCAAATGGGTGTGAGGAAGAAGATTACCCATTTGCTTTGAAGCTTCGCTGGAATCTGGCGGTGGTGGAGCGTTGGGTTCCAACCGGAACTCCATCCTTTATCAACCTCCTCTTCTTTGGAGAATCAATTGCTTTCCTTAGAGCATTCATTTGAGAAGAAATTGAGTAGAGATTGATTGAAGTTGGAAATTTAGGTTTTAATAGAGGTTTGAGCGGTAGGCGATCGAGCAAAGTGAGAAGAAGGGGTGATTTTTAGGGTTTTATTCTTATTTGGATTAGGTCAAACGGGTCAAAGGAGAGCAAAACTGGGTTGCTCGATCGAGCAAGGCGTCTGCTCGATCGAGTAGCGTTCGTGTTGGGTTTGGCCAAAAGGGACTGCTTGATCGAGCAGCCCTGTTGCTCAGTCGAGCAACACAGGCCTAAATTTTGATTTAATTCCCATTTTTATTCATTTTGTTTTTGGTATTTGTCCATCTCCAAAAATTATTAGATCGAGCAAGAAATTCACTTGATCGAGGATATGAATGAATCATATGGAGTTGTGACTAAGGAAAATGTTATTATTAATTATTTAACTTTGATAAATCAAAGAAAGATACATTATTGTATTGAAAAAATGGAGGAATTATTTCTTAATTGGATAAGCAAAATTAATCGTTGTCGATCTCGATGGGCTCTTCCTTTGGTTTGCAAAATGCTTTGATAACGATCTTTCGGACTTCGACCCATTCTATCCCTGAGTTGACCTTCTTGGATTTCTTAACCCTACTCTTCCCAATCATCACTTTAGCTTTCCCTTTACGCGGGGAATGATATATTGATATGCAGATTCTGATTCAGTATTTTCTTCAGATGGATCCTCATCCTTGTCGGACCACTCAATTAATTATGGTCTACGCACAATCATGCGTAATTTCTTTAATATTCTCGTGTCTAACAAGCGATATTCTGCCAACCGATTATAAAATCAGAAATTGCGAATTTCCGCAATGAAGGTTATTAGAGATGTACACCCAACAAATTGAAGTTTGGTGTAGCTATCTTGCATGGGTCGAAATCTTTCTGAGAAGACATCAAACTAGTTGATTGGTTCGGACTGTTCGAGTGCCCACATGATATTCAGGTCATCCTTAGAGACCACGTCCATTGATTCTGAGCTACAATTGATTCCAGTAGCAATCAAATGATGAGCATACCTCCAAACGCTACTCTTGTTCGAGTAAGGTGAAGGTGAATCACCAATGAAATCCATCCTTGTGAGGTCCTTCCACAAGTTTAGCTTTTGTTGTTCTGTGGCTAAATAACACAAGCCATACTCAGGAAAACCAAATAATTTGCAGGCTTCCTTTCTTGACCAATAAAAGTGTCGTTGTTGAATCTAAAGCGTCCAATCATCGTAGTCACCATGGAATCCTTCACTTTCGTGCACTTCAAGTGTTGATAGAAACTTGTACACCAACTCTTTGTAGGTGGGCAAGCCAAATATTTTGTCGGCATTGAGAGATGCACGACGAAATAAGTCGTATACCCATGTTTGCATGCCACGTTTCGTGAGAGTTTCTTCGTGTACTGCAATGGAACTCACCATTGGCTTCATCCAAACATCATTCTTTGTCAGTCGTTCCCAACGACTCTCATGCTCCTCATTGCTGAAATTAGGTTTGCGTGAAGGAATGTACTCACGGTGATATTCAACCGGAGTTTGGCGATGAGGAAAAACAATGGAATTTTTGGAAAGCAATGATGATTGAGGCATGTCTTGATAGAGTAGAGAGAGTGCTTGCTTCTGATTTTTGATGCTCTACTCATCAGCACAAGTGTGGTTTTTATACTGAAAATCAGTTTTTTGTAACCGCCAAGTGTTTAATAGTGAATGTGAGAAGTTTTTGACAGTTATTTTCATGTTTAAGTAGGAATTATTGGCAAAATAAATTCTTTGTGCCCCCAACCACTTAATTGAGTTAAATTCACGTATTTAATAGTTAGAGAATCTTAAAAACCTTTAGTAATGATTTTATGGCTGTTTTTGGAATTTAATTCGGTCGAGCAAAAATGGACAAACGGGACTGATCGATCAAGCAGGCTACAAATGAGGGCAGAGAGAGTTTGCTCGGTCGAGCAGAGGACTAGCAGCGGCAGAGATGGTTTGCTCGATCGAGCAAGGGTTGTGCGGTCGAGCAGAGCAGTTTAATTCTGAAATTTTTCTTATTTTTCATTTTTTTATTATGAACTTGAACTTCGAATTAAACATAGCAAATGACGATTTCTCATAGTGCATTGCGACATAAGTCAGAGGTTTAGTTCAAGACGGACAAAAGAAACTAGTTAAGGATAAATTGAAAAGAATATTAAGTTCTTTAGTTTCACTCTTCCCACTCCCAACTCGATCCTTCCATCTTTTTCTTTACTTTTCCAGTCAACGGACCTGTGTATTCAGCTAGGTTCTCCTTGTAAGCGAAGGTTCGTAAATCCATTTCCCTTTTCTTGAGTCATATAGCTCGAATTCCACCAAAGTATTCATGTCGAGCATGTAAAGACCATGACGACGACACCTAAAATTTCATCCTTCGAATTGAGCCAAGTGTGTAATAATAGAGGTGCATCCTAGGGGCATAGCTTTATCCTTAAGGCTTCCCATCCTTCTGAATCTTTCTGTTAGAACATGGAACCAATTTATCGGATGTTTCGAATACATGTAGTATAGTATATCCAAAGCCTCTCTTGTTACTCTACTACCTCCATCGACCCTGGGGTTGAAATGTGTTGCAACCAATTGGTGGATGTACTTCCACGCCCCGTTTTGAATACATCTTGGAGTTGAAGTATTCTTCTTTCACCGGCTGTTTGGGCGTCAAAGTTCAATTTCTTAATTGTCCACATAGCTTTTGTACTCCATCTCAACAGGAAGGTGGCATGGTTTTCCATAAATAAGCATATATGGGGACATCCCAATATGAGTTTTGAAAGTTGTCCTATACGCCCACAAAGCTTCATCCAACTTTGAAGACCAATCTTTCCTTGATCCATTAATCGTCTTTTCTAGGATGACTTTGATCTCTTTGTTCGAGACTTCGACTTGACCGCTCGTCTGAGGGTGATACGGTGTTGAGATTTTGTGATAAACTCAGTGCTTCCTTAACATTATCTCTAACTGTCGCTCTTTAAAGTGCGTGCCATTCTCGCTAAACACCGTTCATGGAACTCCATATCTGAGAAAAATAACCTTCTTGAAAAGCTCCTTGACCGATTTAGCATCGCATGCGGGTCTATCTATGGCTTCAACCTATTTTGATACGTAATCGACGGCAATTAGGATATACTTATTTCCGAAGGATATAGGAAAAGGTCTCATGTAGTCAATTCCCCATACATCAAAAAAATTGACTTTTAAAATGTCTCGCTGTGGCATTTGATCCCTTCTTGAAATGTTCCTCTTTTTTTTGGCAAACATCACAAGATTTAACAAATCTATGCGCGTTCTTAAAGTGATCCGGGTACAACTGGGAAATCTCAACTTTGTCCTCATTGCCCTCAAACTGGGACTGTTCCTGCTTGGAATGTCACTTACAATGATGTCCATAGCTTTCATGGCTGGCATCTATGTGGTAGTCCGTGACCTGTATTGGCTTGCTCAAGGTGTCGCCGTCATGGAAGCAAGCTTCTTGGTCACTGTATTGGCTAGCTCAATATTGTCTAACATTTTCTGTCTTTGGTACATCTCGTACTATCCCTTCCATCTGCTCATGTATCTCACCAGCAGCGGAAATAGCAGGATCTAGTCTTTTGGCAAAGCTACAAGTACAGTAAGTGAGTCCTGGAATTTTCATCTTCCTATAGAGGGACAAGAACTTGGTTGAGTTGCTGGCCATATTCATATTAGTGAATGTATTTTGTTCAGTAATTGAAAATTCTGGAATGCTTTCCTAGCTTGAAGAAGATTTTATATTGCACACGCAATAAGATGGAATATTGTTAAGGAGCACACAAGAAATTTTTGATAAATGATTGAATAATTGTCGAAGGTTGAAATTTTTTGCTTTCAGTTCAATTTAGTTTTCAATATGCAAGGGTTTGGAAAGATTTGTTGATGTCATTTTAGAGTATCGAGCCAAATGTTCATGCTCCATTTTGCTTTGTTTCCAACTCTTTTTCTTTTTATTCAAGATTTAAGAATAAATTGAAATGAATAAAATCGAGACTAATTGAACTGAACTAAACTGAAATTTAAGCCATTGAACATTCCCCATAATGATAGTTTGAAATTTCTCACCAAAACACAGCATGTCATGGATGAAATGATTGATTATGTGTATTCACTATTAAAATAATTGTACTTGATTGTTAGTTTATTATGTGCCCAAAAATTACTCCTTTTAACATACTTTCACCAATAGTGAAACAATATGAGGATGAATTGATACTAAGGAACATGCAACTAAAATTATAAAATCTAGGGATTTTGACTGATCAATGTACAAGATGCAGTCGATTGAGGTAATAATTGAAAGAAGCGAATACAGTACAAACTTACTTGTCAATAACACAGGCATCTATGACACAGAGTACAACCAACAAAGAATCACATTTTACGAACCAATCATCAGAAATGTGTCAGCTATGCATGATTGGTGCTCAAGTATGATATGGTACATCAAGGTTAATACATTATAATATGCTGCTGCTTTCACTGGCTGAGATGGAAGGGCCTTCTGATTTCACTGGATGAGAAACTATGCCGTTGATGTCAAGTCCCTGCATGCGACCAAGAGGGTCTTGCTGAGACATATCTGAAAATGCCTGTGCATGAGCTGCTGCATATGCAGGCTGATGATGAGGTGACATGTTAGCCTGCAAATGGTGGCATTGTTGCGTTTGAGCATTCAGAGATTCACTGGGTACTGCTTGTGACTGTTGCGTGAAAAAGGAGGAACGGTTATACGGGATATGGTGCATCCCAAAGTTGTAAGAATCTGAGGATGTCATCATCGCCCCAGTAGCCATTTTGACCCGCTGTACTTCTTTCTTTAGTGCTTCATTCAAAGCTGCGCAGTTTAGTCAGAGAGCATATGTAAGAACAGATGTCATGCAAGCAACATGTTTATTATTAACAATAGAGGCTATGCAAGCAATCTGAGATACAGTCCATCGATAAATTACTGTTGGCCTAATGACCTAAGTTGGAGTGGAGCTTGGAGAGACTATTCAGAAAATAACAAAGCTTAACTGACCATATAAGACATGAATAATTGGCACCCACTCGAGAGGGAAGTGGCTCTGAACTACACAAAAAAGTCAATTAGATAACTCACCATCCCGCAACTGAGCTTGCTGCTCCATATCTTGAAACCGAATTCGCAGTTCCGTATTTTCAGATGATAGACCAGTCGTATCTCTCTGCAATTATACACAAAATAGTACAACATTAATCAGGCAATATACACAAGCTCCATAATACAGAATACAGATATATACACAATCCAAATTGTATGTGAATTCTTCAATTATTGTGGCTCTAGTTTGATCACTATTTATTTCTCTAAATATTAACTTCCAGTTCTCATATCATAGATATAATTTCCACCCCAATTATACTCCAATTAAAAATGCTAGTGAGAAAAGGTAGATATACTTGAACATTATAGACTATTCATTTCGCACAAGTCCTTAAAATCTAAGAAACTGCATATTTTCCCATAAATATACGCTAATATGTTTTCCCGATCTGCGCACCGCAGTTTGTTTTCAATGAATGGGTTTGAGAGTTCGAAAATTGAACCTTCATCCCAACTTTAGAAATACTTATACACAGCAGATGCTTAAATGAGACCTTACAATTTAGTTTTTCCTTTTTTCTAACAGAAGTTAAAATACTCGAACACAACTTGAAGTTTCTTAACAGTAGGAAGAAACTATTGGTGTGAAAATGAATTATGCCTTGAAAATATGTGGACCTAGGTTGTACTGAATAGCACAACAGATATACGTTAGGTCATAGACCAATAAATAAGTTGCCTATGACCACTAACCTGAAACAATGTGAGTTGAGCAGAAAGAGTTGTTGCTTCAGTTTGAAGGGTTTGAACTTTCCTTTCTAGTTCCAAAATATATCTAGATTTTCTCTCTTTGGAGCGAGCAGCAGATTGCCTGTTTGCGAGTATCCTATATAGGTATAGAAACTCGTGAGGAAACAAAAATGAGGAATCCTAACAAAGAGTCCAAGTGACGATAAGGAACAGGACGGTTTTTGACAAATTTCATTGTCTCAATTATTCTGTTTACATAAATCAAAAGCTCAGAGTTAACTATTACCTAACAAAGAAGACGCAATGAGAAAAATAGAAAACAAGACGTCAACTAAACAAAAAGACAGTTTCTGAGCAATGCAAAGGTCGGAAAACGGCAAAATATATTAACTGCCTGGTGAAAACTGAAAAGCAGCAAAACAGAACCCATGAATGGCCACTGAGAAAGTGACAAAAGTGACGATGAGTGATCCTCAGTCCGGATCAATATTTGAGGTATAAACAATAAGATCTTTGCGAAAACGCCCTATACAGAGGCCACAAAATAAGACACAGAGCTACTAATATCAGAGAGAATGATCTTTGAGATGACAGGAAGTTGATTTTTAAGTTGGTGAACATTTTTCAATAATGATGACCAACTGTAGTTTGGCTATTCAAACTTCAATGAGACTCCGATGTGTGTGAATACAAGAGAAAAATAGTAGCAACGATGAAGATAATCAAAGTGTTGCAACAAGTGACACTTGAAAGGTGAAATATCAGAAGATGTATTTGCGGGAGAAACGGTTACACAGACAAAATACAGCATCAATAAGGATAAAAAGGAGAGGTACGATGTGAGACAAAAACAATAAGCAGCATCCAACGCCGAAATTGGAAAAGCAAGAAAGAACTCGTCAACGCTAGATCTATATATAGTCAACTACTGTAATCTGAGACTGTAGCAGATTAAAGTTTGGGTGGACTAAGAACAAAAAAAAAAATGCAGAGATCAGCAGCACTAGTGAGAAAAGGCAATAATTTAGTGAACCTTTTAGCTCGCTTAGGGTCAATAGCCCAAAGCTCGGCAAGTTTATCAGGAGCCATAGCTTTCTTAGCCTCGATAGAATCCATCATGGAAGATCCGTCCACAGAATTACTCTGCCTATGTCGATTACTATTAGTAGCATTGCGTGCATTCTTCCCTTCACTCTGCCCGTCCTCATCGGCCACCACGTTATTGGAGGGACCGCCTTCTTCCATCTTGGATCCAAATTTCTCAATGTCCATGTAGGTACAGAAGAGATCATCCTCAGATCCAAGCTCCTCGAAGCTTCCGGACGGCGCATCGAACGGATCCGATATCAGATCCAAATCATCATCAGGAATCCTGAAACTCACCTCAGAGTGAGCACGACGGTGGTGAGCTACGCGGGACGGGAGGTTTCCAAATGGCGGCTTCTGACCATTCTTCGGATCCTGCATTGTCCCACCCTCCTCCCTCCGACTCAACTCGATTCGGATCGCACAAATCAAACGCAGTCTCAAATTCTCAAATTCGTCTCTCTCTGACTGAATGGGACGACGACGATGGTGTTGTTATTACGCGCCACCATTCCAATTTCCCAAACTAAAGTCGTCTTCGTCGTCGCCCTGCTTCTTCGTTCCTCTCCCTCTGCAAATCTATTACTATCATCTACTCGCCGTCCCAAAATGATGCTTACGTTTCTATTGATAGTATAAAATTTAAAAAAATTACCAAAAGTTGATTAATTGATACTTTTTATTTAAAAAAAGAGAGTATTTGTGTAAAAAAAATAAGATATTAATTGATAATAAATGATGAATGATTGTAAAATGTGAAATAATAAATGAAGAGAGAGAATGCATGTGAGAGTAAAAGTG
>JAWWMW010042560.1:0-17167 GCA_035048345.1 Echeveria elegans
TGTAAGAGTTCCAGTTTTGTCAGAAAATATGTATTCCAACTGAGGACAATGTAATACTTACATCAGCCACTTACCTCTTACAGAAGAATTTGAAAGCTTCTGCAAACACAGAATGTTGACTTATAGTAGCAACATTAAGTTTCGTAGCATAATGCATATGTATTTCCAATTTTTACCTGCCCATGTTCCTCATAGAGTTGGACGTCCGTGCTAAGGCTGGAGTGTTTGTCTCACTGTGGTACATATGAATGTCATTGTATATAGACTGGTTCGACTGAACGAATATGATCATCTGAATAGAACACCTCAATCAGCCATTCACACACCTGTTGCCTTGATGAATTATGGAAATCATGATACACCTCAATTGAAACATATCAAAATATAGGGATCATAGTTGAATACAATGTAATCAAATGTGAAAAAGATCATAAAAACACCTGCACGACACAGGAAAGATGATCAGAAATAAATGAATACATCTAGACGAAAGGATAAATTTAGAGGGTTGTGAATGCTTAAACTAAAATTAAGAATAGCCAATTGAAGCATGAGCTGTACCCCAAATCTGTTACTGTGGTTGAACTGAGTATGAACAAGTTCGGTAAGGCTCAGCTAATGATATTTCATACTGATGAAAATGGCGCTGCAAGACGAAGAAAAGAAATGCGATCTGCACAATGCGGAAGAAAATATGTAATTAATAGACAATAAATAGCTATGCTACGTACCTGCCCATTGCTCCAATGAAACACATGGCAAAGAGAGCCCAAAATATAGCAAGAATAAGTTTGTCCGGTTTCCCCTCCAATGTACTTCTTTTTGAAAGCACATTTATTGTATTCATCATAACCTATAGAGAGGAGGACAGAAAATCATGCTAATAAGGTACTATTTGAGAAAGCTATATTTCCTCAAGACCTTAGAGATTCTTCGTTTATTTTCTCCGTCATCTTTAAGCAAATTAAAAACCAAAAATGAAGAATGTACTCACCGTACTGTATAACTAAACATATTATACATTAGTGATTTCCAATATTGCGACATAGTTAAGAAAACCTTAGTCTCGTGTCCGGTGAAAATAACAGCCCCAACAATGTAATCAGTATTTCTGAGACTGCATCCCTGCATAGAGTGAAGAATACATTTCAGCAAAATCAAATCTCAAAGATGATGCATGTGAAATATACAAGAAAAAGGAATAACTAAGAGTTGTATTGCCATACTCGTAGGAGTTGATCTGGAGTCAGTGGTAATGTTTTCTTCTCGAAAAGATTCCCCGTGAAAGTGTACAATGAAATATTAGGTTGCTCGCATTGAATCACTCCTAAAGTTAAAAGTACACGAAATTATTCATTTCCAAACACACAGAAATAAAAATTTAAAAATAAAATAGCCTATGAGCATTAATTATTTATTAAAAGGAAAATATTGCAAAACACCACATACTAAAAACCTTCACCGAAGAGTGACAACAGCTTATTCGACATGTCCACATTGAAGAAGATGTCATTTTCATGGTCATTTATTTTACATTCAAACAAATGCTTGAACTTGTGATCCAGCATTTTAATGACTCAGGAAATCCCAAGTCTTTTCCAAAGCCTTTCTGAACCCCAAATTAGTTTCGCCGTCCAGGTTTGCAGTCTAAACAATAAGAAGATAACAAAAGGAGTGAGGTGCACCATAGAAAGTGCCATTGTTTGGTAAGAAAAATGCTGCCTGGTTAGTTGGAATTCGGAATAACAAAACCTTGAATGCAGCAGCATTTTCATGACTCAGGAAATCCCAAGTCTTTTCCAAAGCCTTTCTAATCTTCAAATTAGTTTCACCGTCCAGGTTTGCAATCTAAACAATAAGAAGAAAACAAAAGGGAGTGAGATGTGCCGTAGAAAATGCCATTGTTTGGTAAGAAAAATCTTGCCTGGATAGTTGGAATTTGGAATAACAAAACTCTGAATGCAGCAGCATTTTCATGACTCGGGAAATCCCATGTCTTTTCCAAAGCGTTTCTGATCTTCAAATTAGTTTCGCCGTCCAGGTTTCCATTCTAAACAATAAGAAGATAGCAAAAGAGAGTGAGGTGTACCGTAGAAAATTCCATTGTTTGGTAAGAAAAATGCTGCCTGGTTAGTTGGAATCTGGAATAACTTGGGTCCATGAAGTGAGAAGAATGAACCTTAATATAGAAAACACCATCAGGATTAGTACTTGCAATGAATGTCAGCAGGAAAGTATCCATTTTTCTTGATCTGCACACTAATCAGCAGAAATGCATTTAATATGGACAAAAGACAAGATGATAAGTAATTTATAAACTGGCTTGTTTTTCACTATTTCAAAGTCTCATCAATACTCCAATTCAGCTTTCCTGTATAATCTGACTGCCTATGAACACAAGATTACATAAATAAATTGGAGACGACTTTTAAGTACTAACCTTAACAATATCTCCAACTTGCAACTTTTTCCATGGGATTTGCACCCAGAGTTGGCCCTGCAGCACTTCTACTAAAGAATTATTTAACATGTCAGTTTAGAACCGCTTCTGTAGTGGAGAAATGAAAGTTAGTAGTCATTCTTGAACGTCAATTTTTAACGCAGTGGCTTCTCAGACTCATACAGTTCTTTCATGAGGTACTAATCATGACTCTTACCCAATCTTCAAATGCCTCCTTGATGAGAGAAAGCAGAAACACCAACAACAACGGAACTACATTTGTTATTGGGCTCACTGGACAGCAAAAAAGGAAAAAAGTAATAGTTGTTCAGTGCAGTGTAACAAACTAATGGCTTCAGTCAATTTAAATGACCACTCTTAGACATAACAATCAACATCAACTATGCCAAGAACATTTTAAGTATTCTCAACCACAGAATAAGAGAGCTAAGCAGGTACGTGATTGGCGTCGTAGATAAAATTGAGATAAAAAGGAAGTACAAGTTTGCTACCCATCTGAACTGTCAGTGCAAAAAAGGCATAGATTCAGGGATTGTTAGAAGAAAAAAGTGACATAGTAATAACTAATAAGATGTTCATAACACGGCAAGATATGGCTTCAGTCAATTTTAATAAGCCCTCTTAGTCATAAAAATCAATTACACCATGACTTATATGTCAAGGGAATACAAACGATTCATATGGCAAGTTAACCACAGCCACGCAATAAAAGCAATGTTAAAATCAACAGCACCATACCATATATTGCAAATCTGGTCCAACCGCAGTGATACTCATCGAGAAGAAACTTTTGAAGATAAACTACTTCATTTTAACATCAGAGGATTTACCTTCACCAGGATATCAGTTAGGATCCCAACCACGATGCATAGATAGTACTACTTTTACATTTAGGCAGAATTTAAAACAGACTGATTCAATTATATAGATCTTTAATCATTTAAAATGTATCAAAGAACCCAAAAGCCAGGAAAACAAACCAGTGGAGACGAAAGCACACTAGTGTAAAAAACAGTGTTAAACATTTCCTTGAAATCACGTAAGTTACCTGTTCATAAAGACCTTTCGGCAAGAATGTGAGCACATTGTACTTCCGCCATGGAGACAGAGTTCCCCTGAAACCAGCCCACCCTGTCATCAAATACACATTTGAAAGAAACAATGCATGACAACCATCCACCTTCAAAATTTCATATACAAGTATCACCATATATTCAGTAGGACTCAAACAAATTAGCATATCGATCAGCCAAGAAATTCCATTTCAAAAGTATAACCGCAAACTTTGTAATCAACTCAAACCAAAATGACAGATCCTAGATCCCAAACTTGGAACCTAATTTTATACAATTACACTAAACCCTCAAATTTAAAACATTGGCATCCATATCATAATTTGCGCAGACCTTATCACACATAATCACTTACTGCATTCTTGAATCTATTCCAACAACTACAACTAAAATGGCCAATGTTCTCAAATTCACAACAATTCATCACTGTGCAACAGTCCGTAAAAATACAAACAATACATGGTGATAAGAAGAAAACAACTACAAAACAAGAGAGAAACAAAACAAAACTCCAACCGAACTATTTCGTTCGCTTCCTTATCATTAAGGTGAATAGTCCTAAAACCAGGCGCCTGGGGCTCACCTCGTCCAAGCCTCACCGTCCTCGACGACGACGATATTGTCTCACTCTCTCCCGATCCCGACGACTGAGACCCTCCCCATCCGCTCATTTTCCGATCAAAAATTCAAAACGTCAAACAAAATATAAATAAATAAAAACGAAACCCTAAATTTCAACAACCAAAAAAATTCTCACCACAAAAACCAAAAAAACGATCAGTCAAATCCGCAGAATCTAACCTGTCGATTTCGTACATAATAGATCGGTTTCATTCGCTCGTCGTCGTCCGTCGCTTCATCTTCGTCGATTCGAGGTATCGCTTTCGTCGCTAGAATTTGTGCTGGTTTCTGTCTACGCGTGTGCTATTGGATATATTTATAGGGTCCACTTGAGTTGATCAATAGGAGCGTCGCGTGAGAGTGAAGCGAGTGGGATGCGTAAAAGTGAAGCGGATATGTGGATTTCGAACGACGTCGTTTGGTGAGGTAGTTTTGTTATGTATGTCATGGTGGAATTTAATATAGCGAATTATTGATTAATTTATTTACTTGCTTATTAAGGTTTGTAACCCACGTTTTTGATAACATGAGATACTGTGGTACCTATTAAAAATGAAGTTGGTGATATATTTAATAATAATCTATTAATTTAAATTTAATATTTAATAATTTTTTTCAGATTACAACAAATCACAAAACTTATGATCCATACATACACAATATATGAGCTCTCGTTTGACGATATATAGAAGACCATGTAAGGCGACATGTATGTGATGATTTTTTCAGTGGGAGTAGGAGAGCAGGTTGTCAGAGAGGGTGATGGAGAGTGAGCGGAAACTTTGCTTCTTATTTTGAGAAGGTCTGACTAGATGATGTTTACGTTGATTTTCATGAGGGTCTCTATCGAAGCTACCTCCAACTTGCATGTGCAGCCAATCCGGGGAAGAAGGACGGCCGTAGTCTCATGGAGGTTGAGGAGGGTATGTCATGCCGGCTGGGTCGAACGCGTGTTGAACATAATAAAAGCAAGGATGAGAATTTTATGTTTAAAAGGATAGCTGATACACACACTGTTTCACCTTAAAAGAAAAATCATGAATTGAAACAATGTGAATCATGTCATGTGAAATATCGTGATTCCCAATCTTTGGATGCACAGCTCTTTGGACGTGGAGTGGAGCACCATAATTCAGAAGTATCTTTTTCTTCTATCGCGTTTCATATGGTCAGCATGGTATGGAGGAGATGAAGCTATTGCTTTGTAAATGTTGATATCATCTATATGAGCACAAAGCTAAATTATCAAGTCCCCATTAAACTCTATATATAGTCGCTGGAATATCATACACGATTGAGCCATACTCGAACTGCAAACAGGGCTACGTGAATTTGTAGCGATCCTTTGTTATTGGATCGCAAACAAGGGCCTAGAAAAGCCCCGATCATGGGCCAGCTAACGTGGTTTTATTGTAGTGGTGTTGTAGATTCAATTAATTTGATTTCATCTTACTACGACACAAACTGTGACATTATTGAAATCAATCAACAACAGTGTGTGTTATGTTAGGGAACCTCTGCATGTGAATATTTCTTCACTTTTTTACCCTATTCTTTGAACTTCAATAATTAGGGTTTATGAAGAGAACCGACAACAATATCATGTCCTTGGAATCTTACATATTTTCAAAGAACGCTTTGTGTTTCATGTGGGTCTAAAAAGTAGCGTAAGCAATGAGAGAAAGCTGCCCTTTTTTATACTGTATGAAGAGTGGTAATTTTCCACTGGAGATTGTCCTTTGCATTTGCTTTTGTACCCTTTGTTCACACTTTTTATTTCAAATTTAATGATAGCGAATGGGTTGCAACTGACATTTTTAGATCGCCGACAGGGGCAGCACCAAAACAGTTTAGGGCTTGAATTTAGGATTTTTCGAGTAGGGAGGCCGGTCCTCCAATTTCTGAGATAACTAACAAATTTCGAACCAAAACGGCTGAAAAATAGCTTACAAAATTCTGTTGAAACTTAGTATTGTGACTTTTTTCTACAAAAGAAACAAATAAAGAGATTTATTGTTTCGGCACCTGCATCCGTACATCCTCACTTAGGATGTTCGTAAGTGAGTATGAATATTGGATGGGAAATTATATTATAGTGTACTAGCGGTGAATCCGTCGTCCCGAGTCCCGACGGAAATACGAATACAGACGATATTCTCCACCCTCAATTCGATCAATTCCTCGCGATTCCGGTGTCCAAACTTGAAGAAAAAACTAAATAAATTACCATAATAATGAAGGGTAATAATATATTTTTAATTTTGGTTTTATGTACGTTTTGCTATTTATTTATATGTTTAGATTATCAGGAACGGAAAGTGAATGAGCTTAATATAATGTTACATAGCATAACGTTATCGACTGCTTCTTTGATAGTTTCTTTGATTTTGTTTTTGTTTTTTAATAACTGATTTCGAGTGGTGAGGAGAATGGTAACTGAAGAGAGCATACGTGAGATGGAGAATGGCTCATAGATTTGAAGCAACGTGTACTAAAACATTTCTAAAACTTCCATTACTCTGATGCCTCTTCCAAACCACCATCCGTGCATCACCTTTCTTCTTCTTTATAAATTACCATAATATCATTAATGAAATGATAAGAATGTAATTTTACTTTTGGTTTTACATCCGTTTCCTATTTATTTATAAGGATAGATATTAATTTTAAAAGTGACATTTAAATCAAATTACACTTCACAAAAGAGGTGATGGTCAAGTTGTCCAAATTTCATGACTCAAAGAGAACCTCAAGGGTTCTTTTGTGGATATCAACAGTTCTTCCCCTGCATTGCAGTAGTGGTGCCATTATTTGAAGAACAAAAAAAAATAAATTAATATTTGAAATTTACAGAGGGAAACAAAAAAAACTGTCGTCGTTCACATCCACACACCAGTAGATAACTCAATGCATAATCTCTCCATCCCTTTCACCACTCCACTTCACATCATGGAGTCCCGATCCTTATCTCACTCCGGCCTCCCCCTCCTCCACCGCAAACCATCCACAACCAACATCTCCGCTTCCGTCACTCCCGTCGGGAATCTGGTTTGGGGAAGACAGTTGCGACGACATGCTTTGGTTTTTGAAGGTTCGCTTGTTGCTGTCGGATTGGGAGTTAGTAAACGGTCGAGTGTTGTCCAGCCTGTTAGGGCTGCGGCTGCTGAAGGTAGCAGCGGCGACTCTGCGGGGTGAGCTTCCTTTATATATATATGCTTCGTTGATGAGCGTTTGCGTTGACTCTTTTGACTTTTTTTTGACTTGGTTTTGTTGTAGAGATGCGAAGGTGGCGCCGGTTGGTTTCTTGCAGAAGAATCCTGCGCTTGTTACTGGATTTTTCTTCTTCATGTGGTGAAGTCAATTAACGTTCCTGCTGAGTATCTAATTTTTCATTCGCCACTGCGCTGCTTATTTAACTGTTTGTTTGTGCAGGTATTTTCTGAATGTCATCTTCAACATACTCAACAAGAAGATATACAACTACTTTCCGTATCCTTAGTAAGTTTTATGGTTTTAAAATTTTTACACTAGTGTCTATGTCGACTGAGGTTGAAGAGTTATATATTCTAACACATGGTTTTAACAGCTTTGTTTCAGTGATACATTTGTTAGTTGGGGTGGTGTACTGCCTGATTAGCTGGTCCGTCGGCCTGCCAAAGCGTGCTGTAAGTTCAAGCGCTGAAGACAATGTGGCTTATGTTATAATGATAACGTTGGTGATATACTATTGAACTTTTTGGTTTAATGTTTGGCATTGTGTGTAGCCGATTGACGCAAACCTCCTGAAGGTGCTCATCCCTGTGGCAGTATGTCACGCGCTGGGCCATGTAACCAGCAATGTCTCATTTGCTGCTGTGGCTGTTTCTTTTACTCACACAATCAAGGGTAAGCAATATGTGGAAAATGCTGATGAAGATACTTCAATTTAATATGAGTGAAACTTTGAGTGACAATGATTGGTTTCTCTTTCAGCCCTCGAGCCCTTCTTTAATGCGGCTGCTTCACAATTCATTTTGGGACAGCAGATTCCATTTACGCTGTGGCTGTCGCTGTTGCCTGTGGTTCTCGGTGAGCCTGCCTCGCCTAACATGCTAACCACGTACTTGTTATTGAATTTCAACCCTGTAATAACTTTAAGCTGATCAGTGCAGGTGTGTCTATGGCTTCCTTGACTGAGCTATCATTCAACTGGCTGGGTTTTATTAGTGCTATGATATCCAACATATCCTTCACTTACAGAAGCATCTACTCAAAAAAAGCAATGGTTACATCCTGATATTGTCTCCTAAAATTCCATCTTATTCGGTCTTTGTATCTCCGCTGATGTGATTTGAAATGCTGATGCAGACTGACATGGACAGCACCAATGTGTATGCCTACATCTCCATAATTGCACTGTTTGTTTGCATTCCTCCAGCAATCCTTGTAAGTAAAACCACTCCAAAGTTCTTTACCATTTCATACTGTTCATAATTACCGCAAAGCTGGCAGCTGCTTTGTGGTTTCTTATTCATTGCATCATCATACAGATTGAAGGACCGCAATTGCTGAAACATGGTTTCAGTGATGCCATTGCAAAAGTGGGCATGACCAAATTCGTATCGGACCTCTTCTGGGTTGGAATGTTCTACCATCTTTACAATCAGGTATGCTAATATCACTCTGCCCCTCCCAGCCCCCCTACACTCTTTTAGTTTTGTTGTTATCAGTCAGTGGCTCACTTCTAATACAATTTGCTTTTGATTTTCCAGTTGGCCACCAACACACTGGAGAGGGTGGCGCCTCTGACGCATGCGGTTGGCAATGTGCTGAAGCGAGTGTTTGTTATTGGTTTCTCCATCATTGTCTTTGGTAAAATCAAAAATTGCTCCCTTTTATAGTCTAAAGAAGTGATATTACATGTACATGTTCTCAGGTTTCTGACCGCTACCGTTCATGCAGGCAACCGGATCTCCACGCAGACAGGCATTGGTACTGCCATAGCTATAGCCGGTGTGGCAATGTACTCCATCATCAAGGCAAGGATTGAAGAGGAGAAACGAGTAAGTTCATTTCCCACAGACCCTTGCAAACTTTAATACTCAGTTCCGTGCTCTAATAATCAAACTTGCTTCGCTCCGTTATTGTCAACAGCAACTGAAAGCTAAATGAGAGATCAGGCTGCTGGAAGTGACAACAATGTCTCGGGTGTAAATTCCTTTATGTATGTTATATATGTATCCCGTAAATAATAAGCTTCACAATATCGACTGTACTGTTGTAATCTATTTCTTTTTTCTACCATTGAAATACATCAATGGTGTTTGAACTCCAAAACAACAGCAAGAAGTGATGAGACATTTCTCAGTTCCTATATTTAAATTCTCAGTTGTTGCGCATAATTTTTTGATACATGAAATCGTTTAACATTCGCTTCATATATATAACATGAAGGGCGTGTCGTGTAATCACAATACATTGAACCTTTTTTATTCGGACTTAGAGACCGGAGACAACACTGACCCCTAGCTACGGCACAAAATTTATGAAATATGAACAAAGAAGAAACACTACTTGACGCTCTTTTTTGCTCATTCATTTCACAAATGGCTGAAGCTTCATGGGCTAAGAAGCCTCTTGATGCCGGTTTTCTGCTCAGCCGTCAGCCTGGTGGGGAACTTGATATTAAACTTGATCCGCAAGTTCCCCTTCTTCGTGGGATCCTTTGGAATCGGCATCCCTTCTCTTGGGACAACCTCTTCATAAGTTGGATGAATCACATTGTTGATTGGAATGCTCAGGTTCCTCCCATCCAATGTAGTCAGATTAACAGTATAGCCTGTTAAAGCTTCAACTAGCGAAATCCGCTTCGTCACAACCAGATCATTCCCATCCCTGGTGAACACACTGTGCGGCTTTTCGTCAATAACAAACACTAGATCAGCAGCTATCACACCAGGCTGCTCATTTCCCTTCTCCGGGAATGTGATCTTTGTGCCTTTCTTCCACCCCGGCTTGACCTCAATTGTAAGTATCTCTTCCACAGTCATGGTTTTCCTGCATCAACACACACCATCAGAATCAAATGCTACGAACTCGAAACCGTAGCTATCAAATTCATTACTCAGAATCCTAAAAAACTTACCCACTGACATCGGCAATCTGTCTCGATATCTTCATCTTCTTAGTAGTCCCTTTGTACAATTCCTCAAGGCTACAAGGCAGATTATTCTCAATAGGAGCTGCTTTACGCAGTCCTTGACTAGCCGGCCTCGCATCACCAAACGAACTAAATACATCATCCCCAAAAATACTACTGCTAAACCTCTGCCCACCTCCACCTCGCATACCATTCATTCCACCACCACCTCCACCCATCCCTCCAAACGGATTAGATGAACCGAAAAACTCAGCAAAAATATCATTAGCATTCCTCGGATTAAAGCTGAACATCGTCGGCCCATCTCCTGTCGAAAAGTATGTCGCTCCACCTGGCCCTCCTGCATCCGGTGGGGGAACTTGCCCTTTCAACCCCTCTTCACCATACTGATCATACACCGCCCTCTTCTGCGGATCACTCAACACCTAACCATAAGCAAACGAATCCATATCAAATATCAATCTTCACTACATCCAAAAACTCATTCCATAATGCCATATCAACATAAATCATTACATTTACAAAAAAAAATCAAGAAAACTGAAACACTAATCCACACCATTCTCCGCACAAAATTCAATATTTAAAATATAAAAAAATCATGAAATTAACAAAAAGGATCAAATCTTTCAACAAAACTCAACACTCAACAACACAAATCACCAGCCAAAAACATATTTTATTTTATTATTGAAAAGTCAGGAGCAGAAAAAAGATACATACATCATAAGCTTCAGAGATCTGCTTAAACCTAGCTTCAGCGTCCTTCTTATTATTAGGATTCTTATCAGGATGCCATTTCATAGCCAGCTTCCTATACGCCTTCTTCAAATCATCATCAGTCGCGTTTTTCTCCACTTGCAAAATTTTGTAGTAATCCACCCCCATCTTATCCTTTCCTCCCCTCAACCAAAACCCTCAAGATCCAAAATTAAAAACCCTAATTGATATTGAAGAGAAAATCTGTACAGGATAAAATCGGAGGTATGAAGAGATGACGTTGGTCTCTATAAGATGCTGAATTTGGAATGTGAAGAAGGCTCTGGTTATCAACCAGAAGAATGTGGAAGGTTCCAGAGACTGGTTTGGGTTCGTTTTTTAATTTTAATTCGGCCGATATGAATTGAACCGATTACATTTGAACTCAATTGCTCAAGTAAACCCGACGCGCTCACTTGCAACGGCTACTACAGAGTTTACGTGCTCTTTTATAAATACATACAGAGAGAAGAAGCATTGACCGAAAAGTCAAAATTAGGATTTTTGTTGTTGGTCTTCCGTATACACCGGCGATCGCCTCGTTCATTGTTTTCACGAGCTGTTGATGGTAGCGTCAATTGGTAGTTTAGATTTGGTGTTTTAATTGTTGAATTAGGGTTTCATCTGATCGGCGTGACGAACTTTGATCAGACCGGAGAGGGTTTCATCTGGTATGTGAAATTACTGTTTCAGGTTCTTCTTTCGTGTTATTGAAAATCAACACTTTACTACAATCTAACATGCCTGTGATATAATGTGGCCGTAAATGGTTTTATGTTTTGTAGTGTTTAGATTTACTGTGTTCCATTTTTAGAGAACCTCTTCTTTGTTAATTCCTTTTTTTTTTCATTTTTACAACTTTGGGTTCGATTCATCTTGTTAATGTGATGTCCTGGTGGGTAGGGATGTGAAAAGGGTGGTGCTAGGTATCGCAAGGATATGTAGGCATTGTCGGCCATTTATCAGGCGGTTTCGAAACATGTCATGACAGCTCTTGCTGGGTAGGTCATAGCAAAAGCGGCATGGGATGCACTTAAGACTTTGTACCAAGGACATGATCGCGTCCGTGAAGCTAACCTACAAGCTCTTCAGAAGAAATTTGAGTGTTTGGTGATGGAGAAGGATTAGCTGGTGGATGACTTTGCCGCAAAATTCTCAAGTGTATTCATGTATTGAAAAGAAACTGTGAAAGAAATTGATGTAGTTCGTCGGTTTTTACGTGCTGCACCGATACGTTACGTGCAATTGGTCATTTCGATTGAACAATGTGTTGATCTCAACACACTCACGTTTGAGGATCTGGTTGGACAATATAAAGCTCATGACGAGGAGCAGTTTTGGCAATCAAAAGGAAAGCAAGCATCCACTACTAACCAAAGCTGAGTGGGAGGCCATCAATGCAAAAAAGAAAAAGGTTAGAGAGATCCCAAACAAGGGAAATGAGAAGGAGAACAGTCATGGTGTCGGAAAGAAAGGTGACCAATCCAATGAAAAATGTGGAGATGACTCCAAGCCAAAATTTGACTTGAAAAAGATTCAGTGCTACAATTGCGGAATCTATAGGCATTGTCAACCTGATTACCGCCAACCTTATGCTGTACTGGAATGACAACATACCAGGCATGGTACAAAAGGAAGCCGGGTGTGCATCATTTGCGCACATCTGGATGTATATGCATGTCAAGATGGTGGGTGGGCATATCAGCAAGCTTGCTGATCGCAGTACGCCAATGATCTTTATTGGGTATGAAAGTGGCTCAAAAGCTTATCGCGCTTATGATCCGAAAACTAGGAAAATATGTGTGACGCGTGATGTCATTAGGAGTCCGCATTCCGTGTCATTTGGTTTAAATGTTTTGTTTGAAATGGCAGGATGTTGAGTTGTTGCCTGAGGGTGCAGCGGTTAGTTTGCTGGAAAATGAGGTTTGTATTTTTGTGTTTGTTGCGTTGTGGTGGTTGAGAAAAAAGAATGTAATTAATGTGTACTGGGAAAGTTAATTTGGGTTACTCAGGTGCGGTCGTTGTGGTCAATATCAAGAGAGAACAATTTTGATCTCGAAATATTGGAGTCTAAAACTGTGGAGGCTGAAGAAAGATTAGAGGATGCGAAGTCTGAAAGTTGAGAAGGTCAGTTGGCATTTTAATTGTCCAAGGTGATACTGTTTTTGATGAAACTGTGTTTGGTGTGTGAACCAGCTGAAATCTTCTATTGTCAGCAGATGGCTGATATTGTTACGGAGCAGTGGATTCGATTCCGCCATCTTGAGCAAGCTCTTCAGGGTCTGCAGGTAACCAAATCATCATTATTATTATCTGTTGTTTTATCGAAACATCTGATCGCTGGCATTCTTTGAGACAGATAAAGATTGTGGATTCGGAAAGGGAATTATGCTTTTAAAGAAATGTTCATTCTTTAAGGTAATATGATGGATTTTTGTCTGTGCACATTTACACGCTAGATCGATCCATATTTTCTTTGCTCTTGAAGCCCGATCGCTCTGTAGTCCCCATCAGTTCATATTGGTTTGAACAAAGATGTAGCTTACTGCCTGTTTTATCCGGAAACTCATCTTATGCATTTTTTCTGCCATTTACAGAGATTGCCTCTATTGCTGGATGAACATCTCTCACGACACAGACCTGCCATGAAATTGTACTGGTCTAGAATTCTGAATCAGGTCAACGTGTTTCTTTCAACAGTGAAGATGTATCACCTACAGGTAACTTGCATTATCTGAACTGAGATAACTTATATTTGGTGACGCTTCACTAGTCGATGGGTGCATTTTGTAGCACGATCCACATATTAATGGTAGCATACTGTTTTCCGGAGATACTGTATTTACGACTGCTTGTTCTGCCTGCAGTTACAAGTTACAACAATTCGTCTGGCAAGAAATGAAGAAAACCCAACTTACGTCAGTGTATACCAGCGAGGAATTAGTTTTTTTTTGCTGTATGTTTATTGTTTAACCCAACTTATGTTTATTTTTTGCAGTATGTTTATCCCAACCCATAAGCATGCGGCTTCGTCACCATCCATGAGTAAAATTTATGTTGCTGAATGTTGCAGGCATCTGGATTGCTAACCCTCCCAGTGTTGTGCTTCCTGATGATGCTACTGTCCCTCTTTAACTGATGTCAGCGATGTCTAGGAAAAAAAAATTCTAAATCTGTACAGTCAGACTCAGACAGCATACATCCATTGACCTTGGGGACCAGACGTACATCTGACTATAGTACCAGCTCAACTTACATGTTAGGGTGGTTTAATTACATCAATTTTTGATCCAGATCTCAAGCATCAGATCGTGTTCTTTGCCTTGTTTTTTTCAACTTGGCTTGCCTAACCACAGTCCACAGATGAGCCTATTTCTATTTGATTCAGATCTCAAGCATCTGACCAGATGGCATTTTTCATCTTAGTAGACTGGTGGCGGGACTTTGATTACGTTGGCGATTCATATTTCTAAATCAAGGTCTGGTAATTACATGTTTTATTTTATCTTGTTCAGCTGTCATGTTGTAGTGGCTTAGGTTGTTCTCAAGACATTGATTTTGATCCATCAACTCTCTGTCTCTATTTGGGTGTCATATGTCTATCTTGCTCAACCATACCATAATTGATGCAGTTTTGAAGGAGTCGAGCTTACATGACATGAAGTCAACAGCTCAATAAAAGCTTCCAAGAACCTGCCGACAAGCATCAAATGTTTAAGAACACATCTGAACACCTTGTTACCTTAGTCTGCTCTGCTCGTTGGTCTCAATCTCTATGCCATGGCCCTTCAGGTATCATCTGTTGTTTCGATAATAAACTATTAATTGTGCTTTAATTGGTTTGTTATTTTCTGAAAAATGTTTGTTGGATTTGGGTGTCCGAGAGCAGGAAACTGAGATGAGTAATGGCTGTGGCTGGCCGTTGGGGCTTGGGATTATTCACCTGAGACTCGGACAAGCTCCCCATATCGCAGAATCAATGCCATCCGCCTTGAATTCCCTACATTTCCCTTCTGCAAGTCTCTCGTATCTTTCTTCCTCCAGCACTGAAACAGAGGTTTGTTCAGTTCTTTTAAGCATCTTTAACCAGGTATCATCATGGATTTACGGGCGGTAACGTTTTGTTCTCTTTTTGACACAGTCAGCGTCCTCGTTCTTCGAAGATAGGAGCATTACATTTGGGAGGCTTATCGGAGCAAGACACGGATCGGTTAGCAGGGAACATCAAACCATGAACCCCAAAACTGAAACAGGTCCTCGTAGTAGAGTGACCAGAACAGCTAGCACTACCAGGCGACATCATCCCATTGGTCGCACGCACTTCACATGCTGGTTTCGTTGTTTCAGGTTAGCCCGGTTCGACTAGATTGGGCATCTACTGGGCTTCCCTCTACAAAACCCAGCTCATCCTTATCCTCCACGTCGTTTGGTGTCGCATGGATCGAGTCAAAGTGTCGCCATAACGTGCACCCCGTATTTATGTCCTGCTCTTTGATTCTTCCCAAGCATCCGCATCCGTGCATGGACACCTGCACAAATAATTCATCAACTCCGGAAAAGACCCTTCAATTAGTCACACACAGTCGCACATACAATCTAGGTTCCTTCTTTGTAATGAACAGTGAAACAAAATGGTGCTTCTAGAGAAGATTTGGGATGACATAGTGGACAGATCTGATACCAACTGCCACCTTGCCGGTCTTCGTAAGACTATCAATACTCGTCATCACAGATGCTAGAGGAGCTACTACTACAGCAGGTAAGTGAAAAAGGAACAAGTCTGCGCCAGGTTGCTCAGCTGCTATGATCAAGCCTCCCACAGAGCCAGTTGTGTACAAGGATAATAGTGTTTGGGGCAGCGTTTTATTTCCAGATGCGGATACTCTGCATCCAGTTCGACTGCCTTCCAGCTCCACCCTGGTGGCGCCTTCTTCAATCCAACTCAGGCCTATCTACTTCATGTTGCTCGTACTTGATTACTTTTATAGTAAACTAGCGTACCGTCCGTCGTTCCGATGGAATGCATCGTCCCGAATACGTAATTGAACCGGTTAAATATGGGTGTAGCTCGATCGATTAATTTTTGAGCATGTGTGGTCTGTGTAATTTAAAAAAATTTAATTTTAATTTTTAATGGGCCGGATGAGATCGTGTGTTCTGTGAAAATTTAAACGGGCCTGTGTGGTCTGTAAAAATTTAAACGGCCCCGTTTGGTCTATTTAAATTTAATTTTTAATTTTTATTGGGGTGGGATGATATGGTTTGTACGATTAAAAATTGATCAAATTACAGTCAAATGCAGTCAAATAGTGAATGGATGACATGATAAGTAATTAATGAGGGAGGGAGGGCATTTTTGGCAAACTATGTTGAGCTGGAGCTTGGAGGTACACGATTCTCTTGATATCTCTACAAATCCACAATCATATCAACACAAAACCAGAAATAAAAAACCGCAAATACACCAAAATCGCTGAATTCAACTTCGAAATATCGGCCCCGAAGATTTCTTCGTCGTCCTGCTTCAAGATCTTCTCCAACTTCACCGCTTCCGCCTCCGATTCACGCTTTTTTCAGCTCCACTTCGTCGCAGACATTTTCGCAGTGAAGAACGATTTCGAATTTTCAATGTGAACCACAATTGCACGTCGGTGTATTTATATAGTTCTTCAGTCCTGTCGTCCCGACGAAAATGCGAAAAACAGATGTTTGTGGTCTGAATCCGTGAGGTCTGTGTAAATTTAAACTTAAAAAATTAAAGGTATGAGCAAAATTTAAAATATTTATTTGACTATACGGTCATGATCCTATTATGAATTTTTAATTTTTAATTTTTAAATGAATAATTTTTTTAAAATTTAAAATAATTTTGAAATATTTATTTTTAAATTTTTTTAAATTTTAAATGGATACTTTTTCATATTTTGTCTTATTTCATATTGATTTGACACATGATTTAGGAAGAAAAAAATCTGGTCGCATGTTGTGTACCTATCCTATTATTAGTGTAAGTTAGACCGAGTCAATCGAGCAGTATTCAGCTATCATTTTCCGGGTTAATTGGGTCAGATGCGGGTACTATCCAACGACGTCGTTTAGAGACTCTGCTCATGC
>JAWWMW010042773.1:0-17164 GCA_035048345.1 Echeveria elegans
TTGCTAGTCAATGCAATTGGTTGCTGCTGAATTTTCCTCACTGGAGGATCAGATTGGTTAGACGGGAAGAGAATTATGTTGCGGATAAATTTGCGGAAAAAGCTATGGTGGAGAATCTTTCGTTTTTTCATTCTGATTGCGTCCCGGTTGACTGTCTTGAAGTTTAAAGAATTCGACTATTGTTACTATGTATTGTTTACTTCCGAGCTGTGCTCGAGTTTTAAGATGTCCCTTGTTTGGGTTCAAAAAAAAATTGCAATTTCTCTTCATTTCTCTTCATGAATATGTAAAAACAGAAAAATAAATATTATAAAGTAAATACATGACGAGGAGAGTACATGTGTTATGAAATCAATAAAAAAAATATGAATATAACACCTCAGTACATGGACTAGTACTATTTACAAATAATTAGTTTTAAATATTCATAATACGTTAAATTTGGACTTAAATATCTTAGTACAAAATTTTAGAATTAATACATCCGAAATTCGTCAATTTTTTAGCTATCGACACCTTAATCACATGTCGTATGCGACTTTATTACCCACCAATTTTCAGCTTTATGCATATGTCATCAACTTCACGCGCACGAATAACATAACAAGAATGCATCGCTCACACGATCAAGACACTTCCACCGTGCCCAACAAGAATGATCGCTCACACGAATCAAGATACTTCCACATGAAGAATAAACCACACCCTTCCACACAATATAAGTTGTGGGAAGAAATAACCTCGTTTTTTTCTTTTCGACAATGGGTGGTGGCCATTGTAAGAGTTTCGTCATGGAAATTTTAGGGTCATTCTTCGAACTCTGCGCCTCACCAATTTATATTTTATATTCTTCCTTTTTCGAGTATTTTTATTTTTCCTGTCCGTGAAGACTTTTGATTCTTCCCATCTTTCATGGTGTGGAGGTTGTGTTAGTGGTTGTAAAGCCACTATGGACTTGTCTCCATGAACGTTGAAGTCTGGGTGAAGTTGTCGATTAAAGAAAATTTTATGTTATAAATGATGATTATGCACTTGATATCTGTTGAATATGTTTAAATATTCATGTATTACATGTATCCATCCATAAAAAAATTACTTATTTTTCAAATTTATATTATGAATTGGTAAAACCCTAATAATATGTAACATGCAATCTTAATAGATATAACACCAAAATTCAATCATCATATTTTGTTACAAATCCATTGGCATAATTTAATTAAAAATCAACTTGCGAATGAACAATTGTTATACAAATTTATGTATGTTTTTAATTTATTTCAACGCAGTGATCATATTTGCATTAATATCAAATAGAGCCGTGGAAAAAGAAGAAAAAAACAACTATAGGCAAGAGAAATGTAAATTCAAGGATTTTGGTGACGAGCGGATTATGGAAAGATTCCCACTTTCGCTGATCAAGGCTCGCATGAGCTTCAGAGAGCAGAAGCATACACACAGTCAGCTGATTCTCACGTGCCTGATCAGCGACCGTCACTTTCTGAGCTACTTCATTGCGGACTATTGCGCATTGTAAAAGCTCCAATTCTGTAAAGGGGGTTGGGTTTTACAAGCGGATTATGGAAAGTGATGATCTTTTTGCCGGATGATTACACGTTTACGTTTTTTGGTGCGTGCTTGTGCGCGGATGTTGGAGATGTAGAGGGAGGTGGGGTTGGTGGTTCATCGGGAGTTATGGAGGCATGCCTTTGGTGGGGATTTGTATTTGCGAAGTGGGTGGATTTATGTATTTAATGTGAAGTGGGGTTGGTGAATAATGCATGGAAGGTGTTTGATGAGATGATTGAAAGAGGGGTGGTGTTTGATGAAATGAATGTGCATATGTCTAGCTGTCAAATGTTTATGCTGGTTCAATAGACTGGGATCAGGCCAGTGATGTGAGACAGGCTATGAAAGTGCAGAGTGTAAAAAAGCTGCCTGGTTGTGGTGTTATAGAGGTTGATCTTGAAGTGCATGGATTTATTATTGGGGATGAGTCGCAGGCCGAGTATAGTGACTTTGAATTGATGCTAGCCGAAATTCCTGTAGGATAAAACTGTTAGGGTACAAAGAGAGTACAAATACGGGGTTGTTTGATATTGAAGAAGAGGAGAAAGAAAATGCTATTTGTAAGCATAGCAAAAATCTTTATTGCTTTTGGTTTGTTAAATCTGAAGGAAACTAGAATTCCCATGAAATTTAGGACGTTTTTGGACCGTCATGCAGCTGCCAAGTTGATATATATAGCCTTTAAAGGAATACTCATTCTTGAAAATAGGAATCGGTTTCACCATTTTGAAGATGGGAAGTTTACTTGCGATGAAATTACTGGTGCCTTAAGTTACATCAATAAGCATTCGCGCGATAGCCGTAGTCATTCAGAGAAATAGCTTAGTATTACTCGTGGAGAAGCCCTGTGAGCATCTGGTAATTATGATGCTGGTGGTTGTGACTTACGATCGGTGTTTGGAAGGTAACTCAAACTTGTTGAGCTTAACTAATCCAGACTGTAGACGTATATGTAAAATATCAATCTCTTTGAGTAATATTCATGGTGGAGGATGATGGCCCTCGATGGAAAAGTTGTTTGCATAATAAGCAAAGCCTGAAAGTATGGAATATAAGACAAAAGTCCATGGGTTTATCAAATCAAATCGGCATAAAGTTAGAGCCACTGAAATATTCCATCCGTTTTGAGGTCCTGAAATATTCCATCAGTTCGAGGCGATGCCGTAAAGTTCTAATAATTTCTTTTACGACGTATCACTGACCACTACCCTTAAGTGATGGAACCGGCTGTGAATTTTGAATGTCGCCTGAGTCAATGCAAAAGGAAGAAATATATGCCTGATTATATACGTCAACTATCGATACACGAAAGCTCCCTTGTTTTTCATATCTGTTTCACTTTCAACTACGCTTTATCCATCCAACATGCCTTATTTATGTATTGGCATAGTGTCTTTATCTCAGTTTTCTGACCACTCACTTGTCGTTTGCTTATTACTCAGAAAATGTAAGAACTGGGGCTGTGTTCAAGGGCAACTGAGTCAAATATCGATTCTACCTATAGTCATATGTGTACGAGCCTCAGGGAGTGAAGAAGACTTCTCAATGTAAGTTGAATGACTTGTAATTCTATCGCCCACATATACTCATTGTTGACCAATTATTGTGTATAATCATGCCCATGCAAGATATTCTGTTGATGTTGGAAAGTAAAAACCACTTGGTAGTTGGTGCATATCATCTAGACTCTTATGGATGCTATTGCTTCATTTTCATTGGAGGTTGTAAAAGTTTATCATCTTCTGTAGCTTATGGTGTAGCTCAAACAACAAAGAACATAGAACATGGTCTAATGGTTTGGCTGAATGGATTTTGCCATACTAGTCATAGTCATTCCTATAACAACGCCCTTACGGCTCACTCCTGATATAGTAATCAAGTATCGAGTTCCTTTATTAAGGACCAACATCTTGGGGTGCATTCACAACTTGTAGTGACATGTTAGCTTGGACTTTCATATATTTCATGATAGGTAAGATATATGTAGGTAGCACAATTTGCATCATGTAAGTTGCTTTGTACGATTCTCAACTTCCAAAGTAAAACGTAAATGACCTTTACACATGACATGACCTTGGAATAAATGCTTTTTACCCCAAATGAGTGTTCACTTCATGTGGTTTCAAAAATAGTGTGTAACCTAACATAGTTATCAGATTCTGATTTTATTGTTCTAATAAAAATGCCAATGAGTTCATTACTGCATCCTCTTTTCTGAATAATATTTTTAGTGTAACCTGTAACTGTTAGTACATACAGTTTCGTCATGAACATCCTGGTTTAGTTTTTGCTCTTTCCGGATCATGTATTTCAATGGGAAACTTTTGGTAATAATTCTGATATTTGTTGCTTGTTCAATGGAATTACATCTTTGACAATCCCTATTGACAAAACAATTGTTCTTACCGCAACATGAAACTCGAACAAAACTTATCTAACATTTCCTTGTTACGGTCCCTTAGAATAACATCTATATTCAAAGCCAGTTAGATTCTTGTAATTAATTGTCTTATCTTTTATTTGATTTTTCATGACTCGTGATTTTTTTATTTTTGTGAAATAAACATCACTTTTTTCTCCACCATTATATATAATCTCATGATTCATCCACTTTCCTAACAAGTTTTATAATCCAATCAATCCATAGGCGACTCGTGTTCTGAAAGAAAATGGTAAAGCCAAATACTCTGTGATCTTTTCACCATCTCCTATATGCACTCCTTGCTTTGGAAAAACTTGAATCTGACTGTGATCATATGTCTCGTGTTGAATTTAGGAGGAAGGTAATCACCATACCAGTATTACATGGGAAGGATATGTTGATTGGAAGAACAGACCAGCTATGAAGACTCGCCATGGTGGGATGCTTGCAGCCTCTTTCGTATTGGGTAATTATAAAACTCTCAGCTATTTTAAGAGGATCATGTCTTGTTCTTGATGTAGTTACTTGTATGAAACTCTTACTTAATTGTGCCTATCAGTTTATGATCGTCAGACTTACCAGGAGATTTTTGAGCTGTAGTCATTTCTTGAGCCTTTTCTGATATTGTGTGTAGTTGTGGAGGTGCTGGAGAATCTAGCATACTTGGCGAATGCCAGCAACTTGGTGATATACTTAAGCCAGTACATGGGCTTCTCGCCTTCTGCTTCAGCCAACACTGTCACCAATTTCATGGGTACAGCTTTTCTTCTGGCACTCCTTGGAGGATTTCTGTCTGATGCTTTCTGTACTACTTACTACATCTACCTTATCAGTGCAGCTGTTGAAATCCTGGTATGTCTTCAAATCAGAGCATCACTGTCTGAATAGATCTTTAATCTGCAGTCTAAAATTTATATCACGTAACCGCAGTCCATTATTGTATCTTTCATCATATAAATTACACTTTGGCTGTCTTAAACTCCTCTTATCGTTTATCATTAGTTTTGGGTCATCATCATTTCTTTTCTGGTTGAATACCTTATGTTTTATCTGTGAGAAAGATTGCAAGCTGCATTCAGTGGCATGCAAAAGAAAAGTCAACAGGCATATGTTTTGGTCCCTCTTTTCTTTATATAAAGAAGATACAAAGAGCTTTCTTTTTGACTTCTGCAACTTGAAACTAAAAGCATTTCTGCTTTGTGTCACCTGATACGCCGTGGTCTAACAGTATTACTTAAGTCATAGTACTTTACATCCCCAGCTATACTAGCGTTCATATTTCAGGTTTCCATTTCACTAAACACTAAAAAAACAAACTAAATTATTGGTTTAAAATATTTATTACAAGTAGCATGAAGCCTTAATTCAGCTTTGCAGGAGGACCCATGAAGCCCTTCTGTTTCAAATATTTATTACAAGTAGCATCGTGTTTCTTTGTGGACATTTACTTTTGCCTTAGACAAGGTGTACCTTCGTTTCCTCATTGTTCCCACTAGGCATTTTTCGAGCTCAGAAGCCTTATCTTTTAATTCACATTTATGTATTGTTTGTCAGATTTTTGGTCCTGGAATTGCCTACATTCGAGGTTTTCTATGAATTAAATTGACAACTCAAGTAGAGCGTGTGATTTATGTGGATACGTTGGTCTGTACTTTGCAGAAATTATGACAGTTGGCTTGAATTTGTAGTCACACCTCACTGTATAAATTTAAATTTATTGATATCTGCTTATTAGATTATGAGAAGGTTGTTTATTAATGTAACAGATTGTTTTGATGATTGGACAGGGACTGGTGATACTGACTCTACAAGCGAACTCATCCCACCATGAGCCTGGACCATGTGATCAAGCCACGTCTACTTCTCCATCTTTGTGTAGCCAAATCACTCACAAACAAACTGCAGTTCTTTTCACAGGACTGTACCTTGTAGCTTTAGGCGTAGGAGGTATCAAAGGGTCTCTTCCAGTGCATGGAGCTGTGCAGTTTGATGATAGCACTACTAAAGGAAGGCATCAGATATCAACATTCTTCAACTACTTCGTCTTCTCCCTTTCATGTGGTGCTCTTGTTGCAGTCACACTTGTCGTATGGATAGAAGACAATATTGGCTGGAAATGGGGCTTTGGAATCTCGACGATAACGATATTATTGTCCATTCCGATTTTCCTGGCAGGCTCGTCTTTATATAGAAACAAAGTTCCATTGGGAAGTCCCTTCACAAGCATTTTGAAGGTAATAAACAGAAATATGAATGGTTTTTGCAGTATGGTGATCCTTAAATCTGTAGCGGTATGTCTGACGTCATGCCACCCTTACAGGTTCTCGTGGCGGCTTGTTTAAATTCATGTATGCCCCAGAGCTCCAGCATGGCTGTCATGAACATATCTGCTAGCTCATCTGACTTCAGCGAAGGCATTGATCAATCAGATAACAAGCCAAAACTATTCAACTCCAATGTTGCTCCTACAAGCAGCCTCAAGTTCCTGAATACATCAGTGACTAATACACCATTTTGGCCAGTTCTCAAATGCGGCGTAGAGGAATTAGAAGACGTCAAGGTCGTGGTAAAAATATTTCCAATCTTCGGTTGCACCATCATGCTCAACACTTGCTTGGCGCAGCTTTCCACATTTTCAGTCCAGCAAGCTGCCACAATGAATAGAAAACTCGGCTCACTAAACGTCCCACCAGCTTCCCTTCCTGTATTCCCGGTGATCTTTATCATGGCTCTTGCACCAGTCTACGACCATCTCATCTTACCAGTTGCGCGGAAAGTAACTAAAACAGAAATGGGTATCAATCATTTACAAAGAATCGGCATCGGCTTAGTACTTTCCATCATAGCAATGGCTGTGGCCGCGATTGTCGAGATCAAGAGGCTAAACATCGCATCTTCCTCTAACCTACTGGATTCCTCGGAGCCACTCCCAATCACATTCCTCTGGATCGGTCTACAGTATTTATTCCTCGGCTCAGCTGATCTTTTCACCTTAGCTGGACTACTGGAATTCTTTTTCACAGAAGCTCCGACAAACATGAGATCTCTTGCAACCTCGTTATCTTGGGCATCTTTAGCTGTTGGTTACTACCTAAGCTCAGTTATAGTATCATTAGTCAACAGTGTCACTGGAAGCACGACCCATAAACCTTGGCTCTCTGGAAGCAACCTGAACCAATATCGTCTTGAGAAATTCTACTGGCTCATGTGCGGCCTGAGCTCGTTAAACTTCTTGCATTATCTGTTCTGGGCAAAATGGTATAAGTACAGATCATCATCATCAACATCAACCAACACTGCCAAGTAGCGCAATGTGCGACGACGGTATGTATACGTACGATGAACCTACTGGTTCGATAGTCGATGCATCACTTTAGAGTAACCCTTAATCCAGTGTCGTGTAAATGAGCATCAGCACACAACATTGTGCCTGAAGTCGGTTTCAGTTTTAGATTGGTTGATGCTAACTTCTAAAATGTACACGCAGGCCCGTTAGAATAATATATTTACTTTGGACCCGGTAAGTTGTGAAAAATTTTCAATCACCCGTCTACACTCGTGTTATTTCATGGGCCGTAATTGGGCCGGTTGACTCGGATTGAAGACCATAGGCTTGTACTGTGTTTGCTAAAAAGTACTTATTGTTTAATTATGATTCAATTTACCCCGTAATTGGGTCGGCAAGCTAATCTAAAGTTGTCCTTGTCTTGATGTCTTACCACTGCTGTCACAAGTCATATAAAGCTATATTGTCTCTCACCAAAAACATACTCGTACCTACACAAAAAAAAAAAATGAAAATCACATCTTTTGAATACAAAATGTGTCTTTGAAGTCAAATTATTGTATCGTATAAAATGGTATCATTCAACAGTCTTATCTATGAAAATAACCTATGATACTATATTCTTCTTTTTATGTGTTTTCACTTTCATTCAAAGTATGTTTGTGTTCAAACTCACTATGAGTGAGTAGTGAGTGACCTTAGATTTGGGATCCCTTAGGATATTGATCTTGTATTTGACATTGTTTTGATGCTTATTAGTAAAATTTGAGTTGATTGGTTTATTACTGACAGTAGTTAACACATGTTCATTCAGGTTGCATATTAGGTATTTGATAAAATGACTAAGGGCGACTTAATGGATTTAATGCCTAGGGAAGTAGCGATAGTGGAACCTAAAATATTCAGTATCAATGATAGGCTAATGTATGCGGATTGTTATTTCAAAATCGAGAGACTGAGGTTGAAAGGTGTCAATCTTAATTGATTTCTATAAGAATGAATGTTCTAGAATCATGTCTTCTCAAATCAAGGAAGCAATGAGAGTTGAATTTTTGGACATTAGCCTAAGTAAATCAACTTGAATCATTAATAACATGCTAACGAACAATGTTTAAACGGACATTCTATGGGTGAATTAGGTCCCTAGTGTTTTTTATTAAATAGTTTAAAAACATTGATCAATCTTTGTTCTTTGGCTATTGCTAAGAATCTTCATCATAGGGGTAAATCCCCCAAATCCACTTAGACAACGTGATTTGACCTAGATTAATTAAACAGTCAATCAATTCTCTTGAGATTCGACTCAAGGTCTTTTTAGAATTTTTAAATATTATTTGACGATTGCGTAAGACTAATATACCCCTAGAATACCAATGTCAAACCACTTCATGTTTTTTTTTGTTACGAAGGGAAATTCAGGCCTAATGGAGCGGACAACCACAAATGGTACTTCATCGTGCCTAGAACCATCAGGCCTGGCACCGATGATGTAACAGATCGTGTTGTACGATGTATGGATGGGAAAGAAATCGGGCATTGGAGGATGAGTGAGAAGGGAAAACCGAAATCAGACGAACCACGAGCTAGTAACCAGAGGATCCTATACATGACTGGGCCAAGATCAACTGGTTCGGTAAAAACTGATTGGCATATGGCGGAGTTGATGAAAACTCAGGGTAAAAAGAGCACGTTTTATGTAGGATTTATGATTCGAGTAAGTCTGCAGAAGACGACGAGGTGTGCAGTTTGCGAATGGAGTGTCATTGCACCTTTGATGCCGCTACAAACACAATCCGTCAAAGAAATAGAAACAAGAATTTCTCAAAAAAGAAAGACTACCAACCATTACAAAAATTGTTTTTTTACCGACTGTAAACAGCGACAAAGCGCTTTTTGTTGGCTTCCTCGTGTTCAACTTGGAGAAGCATCAACTAATGGGGCCGGGCAGGTAACGAGGGCATCCGCCATAGAATTCGACCAAGGAGAATTGAACAGTCAGGGTGGTAACGGTAATAACGGTAGTGACCACAGTTGCCATACCCAGTAACGATTCAGAATGGGTATATTTGGGCGTGGTAATGTATGGCCCAACATTAACAAGTTGGGTTTGGACCAGAGTGGGTCTGGGTTGAATATAGCAACTGAAGTAATTGGGCCAAACAACCGGGTTGATGGTTATTGGAAATATTCCACAATGAAAGATACGGGCTTCGTCATGACAGTCTTAAACGAATGTCCACTGCCTGAGGAGATTCGTGAATTAGGAAGTACTAAAGATGGAGGGCGGTAGTTGTTTCTTGTTCATCTGATCTGATGCTTGTTTGATAACCGTATGTTTGCGTTTGTGGTTTAGGACCCTTTCGGAATCCAAACCGCTGGATGGTAGAGTTAACTATTATAGTACAAATTTCCGCATTGAATAAAATATAACTATCGACTGTACATTTTGGTACAACATTGATTGAAACTGTGCCCAGCGGATATCAATCAACTTCGAATTTAATACCCCAGCAGAAGAATTTATCTAATTCCACACATTATACGTTCAGTTTTCAACTGATACATCATGATAAGGACCTGAAATCAGAATTTAATATGAATGCTGCAGCCTGCAGAGCCTTAACGTTGTTGCTGCACTTGATGCCAACAGTTGGTTGTGCGAAAGAGGAACTAGGCAAGTTTCAGATTTAGTAGTTGAAAGGTAAGTAAATAGCATTACATAGTTATGCGTGTAGGTAACATGACTCCTTTTGAAAGCCGGGAAATTCCAAAAATGCTGTGTTTTTATACATAGATATATCTCAGCTCGAGACCATATTTTCAATGCGGAGAATTGTAGCTCAGCCCCTGGATGACACAGTCCTGCATACAGGGGAACCATGGTGTTTTCTTACATCAGTATGCAGAAACTGGTGAGGCATATATAGTCACGGTGAAAATTTATCCTAACCTTGATAGTCTTGGTTTGTCATCATCCAAGTCATCCATAAGCCCCTTGAGACCCTGCATAAGAAGAGAGATCAAAAGTTTGCAACACAATGCAACGTAACTGATTTGGGTAAAGCATTTAGGCTCAAGTAAATTACGCTCAGAAATTTAGCATCTTGGATTGCAAGCATGCGAGTGCTGGAGCTTTGAGGTAGCTGGAGTTGTTCCTGTGAGAGATACCTCACACGTAAATACTATGGAAGCCCATGGACCTTATGAAGAACACAATTAAGAGCTGTATAAATAAACCAACCTGGACATTATCTGGCATGATTGCCCTCTCTCCGTTTGCAAATTTGATCAAGTACGCAACCCCAGCATTTGCAAACTCCTGTAGGCACAAATCCGGTACCAGTTAAGTGGGACACATCTGAATTTAGTTTAGCAGGGCAGTCAACAAATAACATATTAACTGTAGCTGAAATCTATAAAAGCCTAACCTGCTTCTGCTCCAAAACTCCCATCTTATCTTCCTGCATTCATGAAAAATAAAAAATGAGAGTTGGAGAATCAAATATTGTCCTAGTTATTAAACATTGCAACCACAAGTGGAGAAGATTCGTAACCATGAATAGTAACTATAGTATGTTAGGGATGGCAACAAAATCCCCATTAGTGTTTCAAAGAAACTCGCGAGGAACCTCCATTCCATGTAATAGTAACTGCTCTTACTCTTATCAAACCTAATTTCTTTATAAACATACACATAATTAATTTATCAATAAGTTCTGGTTGTCAAAAAGAAGAAACGGGAAAGCTAAAACCACATGTTACATTCACGGACCAACAACATTAAAAATTCAAAAGCAGCTACACAAACAGAATTTAATTGGCTACAACGAAATAGTAAACATCACCAAGCTGCAAAATTACACTAACCAGTGTATATACAAGTGATTGTATTTCAGACACGTTGCAGCCAACCTGGGACAGCTCTCTCTGAACATTATCTATCTGACATACAATCATCTTTGTTAGAATTAAAAAAAATCAAGAATGCAAAAGCAATGTCCCATGTGAGCTCTTGAAACTTATGTTTTATGCAATAATTCTAGTACAACTACAGTGGGGAGGCAACTAGCCACACTTGCCTGTTCTCCTGTTTTCCTAGAGAGCTCTATCTGCAACTTCACTTGATCATCCACGCCCTGGATTCTTTGAGTTAAGTGCTTCTTTGCTGACTGTTCAAATATTAAAGAGATCAGGTTTCAAACCAGCACTCAAATATAAAGTACATGAAATACTTAAGTTGATTCCACCAGACCAAAACTTATAATTAACTACACTATAAATGTCTAACGCAGCTTTCTTTATGGTGAGCTACACTTGAAAAACATCCTAGTTACTCATGGGGCACAGAGGGAAATAACCTCACCTCCAGGGCATCAGAGACTTGACTCAAATGGGTAGTCAAACTTGTAACAGCTTTCTCCATGTTGCGCTTTGTAACATACATCATATCGCTAAAAGAAATACCCTAAATGTGTAAAATAAACCATATTAGTTTCCTCAAATGATCAAGTCTCATTTATACTACCAGCTCGAAAGGAGTTACGAAAAGATAACCGCACCTTCCACCACATGTATCCATACCCAACAGCACCCACTGCCGCGATAGTAGGAAGATAACTTATAATATCTGATCCTATAAAGAAGGAACACAGACATGCGCAGAATTGCTCACACAAAAATGAAGCTAAACTGGAAGATTTGTTCTACAATTGTTGAAACCCATCATGGTTACCTGAGCCGGCCCCATTGATGTAAGTAATTTGACCTGACTTCATAGTTTGCACTTCAATAAGGAGTCGTTGTATCTGCAACATCAAATGTAAATGGTGGTCTAATCAGCCTAATAGTGGGATGCATACCAGACCCAATAATAGTAACAAGCAGTACAACACTCCATCAGACCAGTATGCATTCAAATTAAACCAGCTTCTCCCAGCACAACAAACAGGATAAAACCACAGCTCACAATAATAATCAATGGCCATAGCCTGACACAATAGCTATAGAAGATAAAACATATCTATAGAAGTTATTCAACTCTTATCATATCTGTCAATAACTAAAATCCCGTACAGGAATCTTACGTAACAGACACCATTCCCACAACACACCTAATATTTCATCCCTCACACTCTCATACATCACTGGTAAGAACTGAGGTGGTACAAAAATCGATCACATCCTCACCTGCAAATTAAGATTTTCTTGAATTGGGTCAGCCGCCTCATCTCCCGTCTTCTTTAACATATTCTGCAACAACAACAAAAACACTATAAACAACTAATCACAAATCAAACCGCACAAAAATGATACAAACACGTCCATCAGAATAGTATCCCAGTTTCACCAATTAATAGCTACACCAAGCATCTGTAAGCAAAATCAAAAAACACATACGAACCTGTAGTTCAGTAAGCACATCAGAAAGCTTCCCTTTATTCCATAAAACAGCGGAATATCCTAAAAAATCAAACAACAGCGAATCAAATCCGAATACCTTACAACTCAGAAACTACCAGATGAGTGATAATTCTAAAAGTTTTTACGAAAATTGAAGTCGACGACGTACATACCTAATCCTCCGTACAGCACTATCCTCGACAGCCCCATTCCTGCTTGCATCGCCATGATTCGTCTCCTGATCCCGAAACCCTAATTTTGAACACAAGCTTTCCTCTCACAACCCAGATTGCTAGCGAGAAGACTAGAGGTTATATACCTAGCGTCATAAACGCTGTCGTTTTGTGCTTCTTGGTCGTGGATTTGCACACGACTTGCGTAAAAGGTTCGACCTTTCAAAATGCATTACTATGATTATTCATTATTTATAAATAATATTAATATTAAAATTAATTATTTAAATATGTAATTATTTAAATTTAATAAATAAATATATTATCTATTCTAATCAAATAATTCAATTACCCAATTAAACTTCACACATTTACCAACCAACTTAACTATATTCCTACATTTACCAACAACATCTAACTAAACTCATTTGCATCCAACTAAACCATTCCAATTATATTAAAAAATAATTAATCTAACCACCCAATTATATCAAATATATTTTAATTTTATCAATTATTTTATAAAAATATTTTTAAATATTTTTAAAATAAATTAATTTTATATTATTTTAAAATAATACAATAAAATATATTTAATATATCCACCCATCAATCTATGCAAAAATATAAATTCTGCCTCAAATCTTAATTCAATTGCACTAATACTTCATCTATCCAACGCTCTTTAATTGGATAATATCGATGTCTGACTTCGACCGTCGATAGCGTTCAACTGAGTCGTAATGGTGCAGCAACTGCATGCCGATTGTCGAGCTATGAAATTGGACCGATGATTTCGGTTCAATTTGGGAGTTGAAGAGATCATGTTAGGGTGCGGTTCAATCTCTACTGCTTCGTTATCGTCTCGCTCTAACGGAGCTCAGCGTAATAATAGAGCAGAGCAACAATGGCGGATTTGCGATTCCTCGGACCGCAATTCGCATTTCGGCACCGGTTGAAATACCCTCAGCCTTACCTATCGTCGCGTGAGGCAATTGGGCCGGTAAATTTTCATCAAATCTCAAAAACCAGAACGATTGGTGGTCACGGTAGAAGGAAGCGGTTCGTCGAATGTCGGCAGTCGGAGTATTTCGAGCCGCAGAGGTTTAGCTCTTCTAGAAGGTCGTCGGATAATTCGAGAAGCGATGATGGAGGAGGAGGAGGTGAGGTCGATTTCGGTCTTTGATTAGGGATTTGTGATGATGATGATGGTTTGAAATGCAGGAGGTGGTGCGTCGTCGTCTTCTAGGGTTTATGTGGGATATTCGGTGTATAAAGGCAAAGCTGCTTTGACTATGGAGCCTAGAGCGCCGGAATTTGCTTTGATGGATGTATGTTTGTGTAATGCGTGAGCTTGAAATTGCCTGAAATTGTTTGAAACTGGAACTGTTTTTGCTGTTTTTTCTTTTGATTTTGATATATTTTGGATTTATGCAGTCTGGGGCTTATAAGATATCGAAAGATGGATTTGTATATCTGCAGTTTGCGCCGGCGTCTGGATTAAGGCAGTATGACTGGACCAGAAAGCAGGTGAATTTCACAGCCTTGGTTAGGTGTAAGGGTAGAATTTTTGTTTAGTAGTCGTGTTCGTTTCACTTCAGTTCGAGCTGCAATAAGTCTGTATCAACATGGTTGGATATTTTGCGTATGTATTTTGGAGTTCTGGACCTGACTTTAGAATTTCGAACTGTTGTGGATTAAGGTGAAACCTGTTTGAATTAGTTATCCCTGGCTGGAAGTTGTGAAGTCGTTATGTGAAATTTAGGTGTGGCTGAGTGGGTATCATTGTTGGCGGAGAGGCTGCGCAGCCTGACATTCGTTAATTTGTGCAAAGCTAGGATTGCTAATGTAAAGTTTGAGAATGACTGTATATATAATATACAGGTATTTTCGTTATCTGTGTTTGAAATCGGCTCCATTATCAGTCTTGGACCAAAGGGCTCGTGTGAATTCTTTCACGATGGCAGAAGGTAAACAAATTCAGTTTTGAAGGACCTGTTTCCTTTTCGCTTTGTCAAGTGAAGCATGACATTGTTATTAAACCTTTGGTATTGTTTGTGCAGTGATGAAAGTAAAGTCAGGAAGGTGTTGAAGGTGGAACCTCTTCCTGATGGATCCGGCCACTTCTTTAATCTCAGTAATCCACTGTCTTATTGTATAAAGTTAATTGTTTTGTTACTAACTTCAACTATTTGTTATACTGGATGTCACATATAGATATAATCAGTTTGTTGATATTAATAAAAATTGTGTTTAGGTGTGCAAAACAAGCTCATGAATATCGATGAGAACATTTACATCCCTATAAATAAAGCTGAGTTAGCCGTCCTTGTTTCTGCCCTCAAGGTAAGCATTCTACTTCTCTTATTGCGCATTCTCAGTTTGCCATTTTCCATTAGCCAAGCAACATTTGCCCATAATTATGATGCAGTGCTCTTTTCCACAGTTTATACTTCCCCATCTTCTGGGCTGGAATGCTTACGCAAATTCCATCAAGGTGGAGGATTCCCTTCGTGGCAACAATGCTAGCCCAAGAGCTGGCGTAGACTTTGAATGGAGCAGATAGTTTTCATTTGATTCAGCAACATCTTCATTTTGAACCAACTACCTGCAGCTGCAGCAATTCAAGTAGAAAAAGCTCTTGCTTTGGTTATCCTAGTTTTGGCTATCAGCATCTTTATGCTTAAACTGTATCCAGGTAATTTTCTGACTTTCGTGTCTTTCATAGTCTCCCTAATCCTTTCCGCATCCTTCCATCTTCCTTGAGCAGCATAAATATTGGATAATATCACAAAAGGGCTGGAGTTTACAGGATCTATCTCTCGCAACTTCTCGGCTATTTCCTCGCCCAGCTCAGCAGTTAAATGGCTTCAACAAGCACCCTGCAAAAAAGCATACACCTAAAGTGGAGGAGGCTGTGGCATCTGGTCGACAAGCGTAAGCTTCGTCTAAGCAACCAGACCTTCCCAGTAAATCAATCATAACTCCATAGTTTTCCAGTATTGGGTTCATCTCATACTCGTCCCTGATCGTGGAGAACACTCTTCCCTACCTTTCTTGACGAGGCCAGTGTGACCACAAGCTACACACGGTAATATCAGGGTCTTTGGGGATCTTCCCAACTGGTTGAAGACCTTTTGCGCCTTCGACTTCAGTCTTGAAGTTTCTGACGAGGTGTCCGTGTGTTTCGTTCCCATGAAATATCAAAAATATCGGAACAAACCTTTAGAACACTGGTCAGGCACTTTAAATGCAGCTCAAAACCAGATAACTGCATCAGCCTGAAATAACAAAAAGCTAAACTGCGCTTTCCCAATCTGAGAGAGTCCACTTATCAGTGAATTCCTTGTCGCCGCATCGGGGTTCAGCCCGACGGATGCCATGTCGTTGAAAAGCTCAACAGCAATACCAACCCAGAGATCATCGAGTTCCAGGTGAAAAAATTCCTACTGTCCTTCATTTTGTTGAAGAACTGGTACGCAGTCTGCCACAGGCCGCATTTTGAATACACGTCAACCATTGTGTCAGATACTAACCTCATCTTCACAGTCAACGCATGAGCTTGCTTACCCAAGCTAAGTGCTCGTTGAGCAGAGCACGCGGAAAGCACGGAATTCAACGTCACGACAGTTGGCTCTTCATCCAAGTTCCGTAACAAATCCTTAAACACATGCAGCACCGCTGACTCTACCTCATTCTGTAACAGACCGGACAAGAATGCATTATAGCTCACAACATTCTTATTCACCATACCGCCAAAAAACTTAGTCCCCGAAACAACATCCTCGCAATTCATATAGTTAAAACTAGAGATAAGGATTTAGGTCTTGATTCTTTTTTTTCTTTTTTTTTCTATGCAGCATTAGATGCCATCTAATGGAGTTATTTAAATTTAAATTACTGAAATGTTGAAACCCTTTTAGAAGTTTGTTATCTATTGCGTTCAATCGACGAACTTTCTCATTTTGATAGATGGTACTTTCAATTCATATGCTTGAAAATTTCGAGCCTCATCCTTACAGTGTGATTTATACGTAGTTGCTAATTGCTAATAACACATTTAGAACTTTCTGATTTGGTGTTGCTGATTCACTTATCGGATATTCAGCACATTCTTGCGCTCGGAATATGGAGATCCAAGGACGCTCATGGTAGTTCCTTTCTGTGACATGGCTGATACCATCAATGAAAGGGGATTACCAAGAGGACCTGCAAGCTGCTCTAGCAGCTATCAAATGGGCACAAGAACACGTAGATAAAGACTGGAAAGAGTGGCCCGGCCGACAACAAATAATGTTTGAAGAAACTTGTTGT
>JAWWMW010042881.1:0-17162 GCA_035048345.1 Echeveria elegans
GCATTGCTACCCAATGTCAGGAACCAAAACAATTATCGAAAGGGATAAAAATAAATTGGGATTCTGAACTATCATGACTTTTCAAATTATAGTTCGAATTATCAGTTTTTTTAATTTATAATCCGAACTATTATGTGTTTCCAATTTAGGATCCGAACTACTATATAAATATAAAAAGGATCCCCGAACTACCATAACTTTTTTAGTTACGATCCGAACTTTCAATATTTTCAAAATGAGTACCTGAACTATCACCAATTTTCCAAAATATATAAATAAAAATACTTTCAACCAAAAAACTAATTTAACATCAATTATTTTAAAGTTTTAAATAATATAATATAAAATTAAATTATTTATTTCAAGTTAAATAATTATATTTCAAATACTTGTTTTGAAATTTTAAATGTTTTTTAAAAATTTGTTGTATAATGGGTGTCCTAACTCCTAACTGATCAATTTAAGTAAATTTAATTTATCTTATATAACTTAATTTAACTAAAATTTACTTAACTTATAAAAATGTTTATAAAGCATTTAAAGTTTCAAAACAAGTATTTGAAATATGATTATTTAACTTGAAATAAATAATTTAATTTTTATTTATATATTTTGAAAACTAGTAGTAGTTCATGTACTCATTTTGAAAAAGAAAAAAAAATTCGGATCCAAAATTGGAAAAATATGGTAGTACGGGCCCTAAATTGAAAAAACATGATAGTTCAAACCGTAAAGTAGAAAAAGTGATAGTTCAGACCGTAATTTGAAAAGTCATAATAGTTCGGAGTCCCAGTTTATCTTTACCTCTTATTAAAATCATCATGGCTGGCATTAGACACCTTATTCATCCAAGGATCATCCCGTGGCATACTTCTGAGTCCAGTTCCTTGCAGTTGTCTCATATTTGTTCCGGTCAGTGTTGTACATGTTTGCTATCTCGGGAACCAATGGATCATCGGGATTTGCGTTTGTCAAAAAGAAGCAAATGGATAACAGAACCTGAAATTTGCAGTCCATCAAAATATTCGATTAAGGAAGTTGGTGGAGATGATCAGGTCGGGTCAGTTCGGACCGAGACTGACTTTTGCAGGTCGGTCCGGATCGTAAATTTCAAGAAAAGTGGAACGACCAAACCGAGATCGCAAGACTCGAGCTCGAAGGAAATTTTTTTAGTATCTAGAGTTTAAGCTTGGCCCAAACTCTAAGAGTTATTGTCTAAAAGCCGTGTATTGATATACATTATCAACCATGTTGAGAATTATTTATATAACTATATTTCCATTAGGGTTGAGTATATAAGCAATGTGGGACAAATAAACCTCCCACAAATGAATCCCCAAATGACTATTCTTAACCTTGGATGATGATTCCAGTATGTACGTTGCCTTCCAAATGCCACTAAGTATGTTGTTCTTACTTAATGGAAATGATCAACTTCATGACATCGCAAGCATAGCACTGAGGATGATGTGCTAAATGAGCTTTTCTCCAACATTGTATCCTACATCACCCATAATTTGAACTTTGTGCTTATTTTTATATATATAGGTCCAAAAGTTAATGTGTTAGCTATCTTGATTGATATCAACATCAACACAAGGCTTTGAGCTCTAGATTCTTAACGTTTGGATTGATTTCGAATTTTTTTTGATAGTCAAACCGCAAATCCCAAAAATAGCAGACCGACCCGCAAAATGTCAAACGGTCTCGATCGGTCCGACAGTCTTTGCTCCGTCCTGTGCATCCCTAATCAGTTGAGGAAAATTTTGCAAGAACCAACCTTTGTGATGGTGAGAGCCGGGCTCCACTGGTCCTTCAAGATGTCAAGGCAGATGCTTCCAAAGTTCCATTGCTGTTGTCGTTAGGATGGAACACTTTGGTCTTGAATGCCAACTAACGTGGATTTCACAGAAACTTCGGTAAACTGAACTATATAACAAACTGAGCAAGAAAGTTGAGGTGAAAGTTGCTATTACCACATCAGCTGACCACACAGCAACAACTGATTGCTTAAATATTAACAAACTGAATAATAACTTGCTTTGTAGATGGCTAACATAACAGTCACAACTTTCCCTCATTGATACAACCATCAACATTAAAGTGGCCAACAAAGATACCCAAACAAACTCAGAGAAATTAACATGTCACTTAAACAATTCGGTGACGCAGTGCGAAGATGATCTCCAAACACCATGCTTGTACCACAGTAAACATAAAGCGCCACACAGAATAAACACAGGTCGGACTGTGCGGCCTTACTTATACAGCCAAAATCGAAATCAGAAGCGTGGCAAATCACCTTTCAGATTCACCCAACAATTTGTTACTGTAAGGAACTGCTGATGGGATACTAAACTACACAAAAATGTTTGTGAAAATCAAAATTAAAGAAATTGATACAATAAGCATAAACAGTAGTAGTACACAGAAGCATTGACACTGCCGCAACGAACTTTGAGATACAGATTATCATCATATGAGAACAACTATCTACATTCCCCAATAAACTAACAATCATGCACAGGATTAATACACATATTGAGTTATTTGACCAATTCAGCAATTAGAAGCCTACCTTAGGTGGCTTGAATGGATAATCTGGAGGAAAGTGAATATCAACTAAGAATACAACCTCAGCATACGGACTATCCGCAGGTCCCATAGTTGTCGCCTGCCAGCGAAACATATCTTTTCCAACAGGGACTAAAGTAATCCAACAAAAGAATTAAACATAAGTTTCCGCACAAACGAGTGCATCTGGTCAGATGAATTAAGTAATGATCCAATCCAACTTCCAAGTTACAAGACATTCAAACATCGTCTATACCAACCAATTAGCAGCTACAAGTACTCAGCTAGAACCACAAACCAACAGTCAAATATCCTTTTTTTCTTTTCAAAATCTGATCACGCAAATCAAAGAGAACCTAACCACCGATCATACAAAGAGGTATGAAATATATACAAACCCTAATTCAACACGTAGATCGATGGATACCTGCCCTACAAGAGGTAGGAGGAACGTTCTGGAGATCCTTGAGTTCTTTCAAAATCCGTTTTGACGCCATTGCGAACAACCAACCACCTCTCTAGCCTTCGATCAACGCGAACTGGAACACGAAGAAGAATCAGAAGACGAGATAATTAATAGACGGGATCGACAGAATAAAGAGAGCGAAGACGATTATGGTGGTTCGGATTTTGTAGAGAAAATAGGGGCACACAAGCCCTTGTGGCTAGTGCCGAAGTGAAGTTTCTAGAAGCAGAAAAATAATGTCTTTGTGTAAATGTGATCGACACTTTTATGTTTTTGTTTTGTTTTTTCTCATGTACTTGTATGCTAAAACAACATTGTTTTATTTCCTATCAGGTGAGTCCGTCGTTTTGACGGAACTGCGGTATAAACATATATTTTTATTTATATCTCTAATTCGTTTAGTGTTTTAGTTTTATTTTTTGCTTTTTAGGATATTTTTATTCTGATGGCTTCATTCGATTCCCCTCAAATTTAACAATGTATTCCGCAAAATTCTAAATTTTAAATTTATACCTCTGATTTTTTTAATTATTTTTAGCAAAGAAATTAGTAGTTTTAGCGATAAAAATTTCCGTCGCTATATGTATGGTGGTAGATTGAATTCTTTTATATATATAGATTACAAAAAATTTGTGATTATGTTATGAAGCAAAGTAATACTTAATTCAAGAAAAAAAAATAGAAATTTATTAAACCACATGATTCAACCATTTGATCACGTTATGAATAAACATGCCTGGATGACACAAAATGCGGAAATCTTTATACAGTTGAAGTAACTCCGACCGTAGCAGTGGCCGACCAAGAATGATATACTAATTGATATGAATGGGGGCATTCATCACTTGGACTGAAGGAAAGTAATGCGCAGCTTCTGTTATGCTAATAGAAAAGAAGCTGTGCGGCAAAAGTTCACCATGCCGGTGGTGAACTTGCTTGAAGTTTACTATAAGGGGACGCGGTGATAGGACTAGTTCAGCTGGAGTGGACGAAAACAAGTTCCAAACGGCCTGTCCATTCCTCCCCTGGCTTTAAAGAAATAGGTCTTTCCAAAGCAGCTCCATCCACGCACAGCATGCGCTTGTATTCATCGTCTCCGAAGTCTGCCATAGCTTTTGCCTTTTTGTCCCATGGGTTCCAAACGGCTACAAGAAACACCGAATGGAAATAGCAATGGTTTAGTCGGAAGTAATGCTGAAAACTTAGATTATGAGATTGAAGCTTACCGACATCTGGAAGTCCTTCCTTTTTAATGTGAAAGGTTCGTTTCTTCTCGTGATCATACACAGCAACGACGTCCTTTGAGTCCACATAAACTCTATCCACCTACAGATTCAGATGAACGATTCAATATCAGCAAATCAAAGAGTTCAGTTTATCTACTCGAAATTGTACCTCAGATTCGAAGGTCAAAGCATCCCCTTGCTCCGTGAAACGCTCTCTTTGAATGAGATTGTCAAGATAATCCAAAGTTTCCAGACCCTCCACCCGAACCTCACTGTAATTTTAACACATCGATCCATATTACAAAGATATTTATATCATCTGCCATTGAATTGTACAGGCATCATCCCAGCCCTCGCCACAATTGTAAATATTCAAAAATGATGTTGGTGAATTACAAAGCGGATGCGTGCGAATAAAAAAGAAAATATACCTGATATCAGACACAGAAAAGTAGGTATGGAAGGCAAATGAGAAGACAAATGGCTTGCCATTGATGTTCCTGATTCGCGGAATCATGGTCAAATTACCATCATGAGACAGCGCTACTCTTAGACGAAACTCAAACCTGAAACAAGGTTTCATATGCAGTTGGAGACTTGGAGTGTCAATATATTTTGTGCAAGAAAGTTGAACTGACTCAGTATTTGCTCTACTAATTGGAGAAAAGAAATAAACACATATGAGAAGTCACTATAGTAATTCAAGATGTCTACAAGTGCGGCCAGATCTTCATATCCCCTTCAGTTGGTTTTAGCAGCAAGTCAACAAAGGATTTTCCATTGGATTCTTGGAGAGGGAGTGCTGGAGGATCAGTCTCTGTAATCCAAATCTTGTTTCTAGCAAAACCATGCTGTTCCATCGCGCCACCTTTTCCAAACTACCAAAACGCAGAAAAAGTTCATTCAGGTATATATATATATATTAAAAAGTTTTCCAACGATAAGATGACAAAGGCAAAAGTGAAGTACTTGAGGGAAACAGATGGGAATTCCTCCTCTAACTGAGTTTGGCGGTTTGGACTTCGACTGAAGAGATTAAAATGAAGCGAAAATCAATGAACTGATAATCAAACATCGAAGCATTGGAACGTCCTAAAATGTACTTCATCTCAGGCGCAACTAGAATGCGTCAACATTGCACCTAAAAAATTAAAGTATTCCTGTAAAAGAAAAGCCCTAAAAGGCACCTTGCTACTAATAAACAACAATTCCTCTCCGTGCTCAGTCTTCCAGGAAAGAACCTGGCCACCATAAAGGCTGACCTGATCCATCCAAGCAAACAAAAAATCTCAAAATGCTAGTATAAACAAACTGGAGAAATGAATATGAAACGCTTACTTGATGTATTCAACCAAAAAATCCACAAATATAATCTACAAAAATGGAAACCAGTCGAAAAGAATACCAACAGAACCAATAGATGAATCAATTCACAGACAATTTGTAGGATCTGAATCAAACTACAAACAATGAGGAATTCGGTTATCTAACCAGAACAGAAGCGCCTTTAGCACTTCGAATCATGACTTGCTGAATCCCATCCTTATCCTTGATATTCTCTACCAGGCCTTTCTGATCCAAATCCAACAAAGCCACTTCTTTGGAAGTCGAACACTTCATTTCTACAACCACAATGAATCAATCTGCATCAAAAAAAAAAAAACCAATATTCATTCAATTACTTATACAAATCAAAACTTCAAAAAAGATGAATAGTCACAGGGAGAGACAGTGGATGACAAGATCTAAAAGGAGAGTAAGAGAGTCAGTCACCCAACCAACCAGTAAACCACAATCACCGACCGACCCAAAATCTCCGTGACACACAAAGCAAAAGCCTTAACAAATAGAGAGAGAGAGAGAGAGAGGTTGAGAAGGGGAGAGAGGACTGGGAGATTTTGTATACAGAAATCGAAATCCAAATAGGATTCAAAAAAAGGCAGAATATACAAGTGGCAGTTGAAAGGGGCAAAGTCAAAATTGAATGAAAGGTGGAAAAAGTGGAAAGGGGGAAAGGTTCAATTTTGAGAAGCAAGGTTGAAGACCCAGATGGGAAAGATTGCCTCTTTGAATGGGTTGGTGCGAACAGAAATTAATGCTGGAAATTGTAACGAAATCGACTCAGAAAATTGTACGAATTTCCATCATCGGCATACAGGCTGCGGATAGAGAGATAAAACTACGTTACGGTCCAAGAGAGAGAAAGTGAGGTAGACGATGACTACCGGAATTAACGAACCGTTTAGATGAGAATCTATCTGCATTCCTGACTTCAAACTAAACTTTATCGTTAAAATAGATTATTTTCACAAATAAGGATTAAAGAAATTAAGGAGTGACTCTAGCTTCTAATTAATTAAGAGAGATCGGACAATGGATAAGTTTATTACATATTTTTGAGTTGTTCTCCACTCAAAATCCTAATTGTAAGGATGACAATAGTTTTTAGGATTAATTACTAGAAATCATCCGTAAAATATGAATTTTTTTTATAGTCATTCGTAAAATGTGATATTATCAATAATCATTCATAAAAATATTTTTTTTACCAATAACCACTCATATAAAAATAATCAGTTCGATAAACATCCATCCATCGACAATTTGTTCAATAAAAATTATGTTAAAATTCAGAGACGTTCAAAATAGTAATTGAAAATTATGAAACGAATTTTTTATATATATTTTTAATAAACTTTTGTGATAAATTTTAGTAACATTTTGAAATATAGTATTATATTTATACAAAAATATTCTTAAAGCATAATTTTTTTTGTTACATATGAAACTAAATGGGTGGCTTTTTATATTTGTGGTATGAAGTTTTGAATATTTTTGAGTTTCTTTGTTATTTTTTATGAATTATTTTTCGATGGATGGGTGTTTATTGAACTGATTATTTTTATATGGGTGATTATTGATACAAAAAATATATTTTAATGGATGACTATTAGTAATATCATATTTTATGGTGGCTATCGAAAAAAATCCATATTTTATGAGTAATTTTTGGTGATAAACCCTAATTCTTAATAATAATAATAATTCTTGTTATATTGTATTAAAAATTTTCTAATTAATCCTAGTTGTTATTTTCTTAAATATCCTCTATTTTCCATTCATTCTCTTATATATTTTGTAATTATCATTTTTTATTATCAAAGTTTCCATAGCATGGAATCAATGTATACAACAAGACATACAACATGGAAATATAGTTCGGAATCAGAATCAACGAATGTTAACGAATGTTAAGACTAATGGAAAGACTAACATCGATATAGAGACAATATCAATGAATGTATTTTTTATATTTGTCTCTTTAAGTTATAAGAAAATCATTCATTTTTTCTAAAGTTCGTATTAGATGAGCATTATATTACGAGTATCTATTCTTATAAAAGAATATGGTGAAGGATGAATAGTCAAGCATGAAATTACCTTTTGACCCTTCATTAAACAAAAGAAAAAGATTCAACTACCCTCTCTTCACAATTTCACCCCTCTCTTTACCATTAATTACAATCTAACCCATTAAATAAAATTTAAAAACTTAAAATTAAAAATATTAAAAATAAGCAGTTAAAAATCAAAAATTAAAATTAAATTAAAAATTAAAAATTGAATTTTTTTAAATTAACATTAAAAATAAAAAATTAAGCGGAAAACATTTAGTATTTTTAGATAAATCAAATGAAGACACGAGAAAAATTCCCATCGAGACGACGGGAGCGCAGCTAGTGGTATATAAATCACTATTGGTCGACTCGATGATTCTATCGGGTTAATAAGTTAGAGGTTCAAGCTTAAATTAATTGATATGCAATGTTATTTAAAAAGTAGGTGAAATACATATGCTTTCCAAAATTATTTTCATAAGAAGTCTTAGCTTAGATTATTGTTCAAACTAAAGTTATTAGGCAAAATGTCATTTAAATCATAAACTTCACAAATTCGGATATTTAAATTCTCAACTTTAAAAAGTCCATTTAAATCCTCAACTTTTGTTGACTCTCATTTTAAATCCTCAACTTATGTTTAGTCGGCCACTATAGGCATGTCGTTAGAATTTCCATTATAAACTAAAAAAACAAAAAAGAATATTAAGAAACTTAAAAAATTAAAATTTCATTAGAAAAATAAGTAAAATTCATTCATTTAGTATCATTTTTGAAAAAAAAAATTATGACTCAAGAATAGTTTTGTATAGATTTAATTTGATATTTTCAAAATTTAGAAAAATGTAGCACAAAATTTAATAAAAAAATATAACAAAAATATTGAATAGCTTTCCATTATGTTTTTGTATATCTCTAAATTTTAAGGATTTTTTTAACTTTGTTCGTTATTTTTAAATATAAATATTTCAAAAAACTTGAATTTTCCATAATATTTCATATAAACATTCAACAAAAATTGTTAAAATTCAGAGACATTCAAAAAAAAAATTGATAATTATTCAACATTTTTGTTATATTTTTGATAAAATTATATGCTACATTTTGGTAAATATTTGAAATATCAAATTAAATTTTTACAAAACTATTCTTGAGGCATAATTTTGTTTATCAAAAGTAATACTAAATGAGTGAATTTTACTTATTTGTTTAATGAAGTTTTGAATTTTGATTTTTTTTTGATATATTGTTTTTGATATTTTGGTTTGTAACGATAATTGCTAACGAAAATTCTAACGACATGCCTATAATGACCGACTAAACAAAAGTTGAGGAGTCAAAATGAGAGTTAACCAAAGTTGAGGATTTAAATGGATTTTTTGAAGTTGAGGATTTATCTGTCCGAATTTGACAAGTTCATGATTTAAATGACATTTTTCACCAGACACATTTGTTGTAATTCTAAAAATCAAACAAAATTTCAAGCTCCAAACAATAAAAAAAAGACCAAATGGACGAAATTGTAAAAGTATTTATTTTTGATTTTTTTATACCAAAATAATTATTGATGTTACAAAGCTATTGAGAATGAATACCATTAGATGTGTAAATGAGTTCCAATGAGGATGACAATGTCTTCATGCCATAAGGAAACACACCATTGACACTTACCACAAATGACTTCTTCTCATTCAAATTTTTACATGATAAGGAATTTGGCGCGCGGCGGAGATATCTTCAGGCTTTGTATGTGGAGTTGACGTTGACAGGATGTCTACCAGCAGCTCCATCAATAAGCACGTCTGCTCCTCCGTATACTAAAACAAATTCAACTAGTGCCATGAATGTTGCGTCAGCAAACAAACCCCAGGACACAAATTCTGCATCAAAACTATCCAGCATCCTCGTATGTCCATGAAGGCACATTCATTCATTCATCCTGATGTTATCTTTACTTTACCAAAATATAACTCGTCGTCACTTGCTCCGTGTTATCTGCTTATTGCAGCTATGGAGGAAGAAAGTCAGTGAGGGATTGTAGAAAGGTGCGAGCTTTGATCACTTGGCTGAGCAAAAAGTTAAGACTAGTAAAAAAAAGACAGAAAGAAGCAAGCGAAAATTTATCTTTGGCATTCAAATTACTCAGAGTCTCTTTCTCTAAGATTCTAAAAAATTCCTGTATGTACAAACACCAGAAACACCAATCATCTTCTGTCCGCCATTATAACAGCACAAAAGCATTACATCTACGAAGATCCCCCACTATTTCCATCCTCTGGTAAAGAAGCATCGATGATTCAAAAGTTGAACTCCCCCATCGCCTGAATTATTATGAGAAAAGAGAAATACTATTGTTCCACTCGCATCATTACACATAGGATGACATAGTAAATACCGTGGGGGAAAAAGCAAGATCACCTTGTTGAAGAGAATGTCCTTATTATTGATGTGCATGATGCCATCCTTCAGTGTGCACTTCCACCTGCTCTTTGTGCGACTAACCTGCATCATCATAATTTGAAAATGGGCAAGAGTTATATGACGTCAAACACATACTACTCTATGTTTTTGTGGCCTATTATTATTACCTTGTCAAACTGGGCCAAAACTAGGTGCTGGGTGTTCAGCTCTTCTCCATCGTCAACATCATCCAAATCATCATCATCATTTTCATTCAGGGGCTCCTCGTCATCATAATCTCCAAGATCATTTTGAACGGCAGGTAAAGGGGTACTTGCCGGTAGATCTGCATTGTCAGGAATCTATTGTTATTATTGTATTTAGTTCCGTTGATTTTGATAGAATAAAACATTATCCATCAAATTCATCTACCGGGAGCAGGGGTGTTAGCAATGTTGTAATCTTCACTGACAACTCCTTGGTAATTGTATATCTAGAGAGAAAAGGTCAATATAAGTATAAGACACAATTCTGGGAAGAAAAAACGGAAGAACATTGAGCAATCAAGTGACTTATTTGTTAATTGTTTCAGTCCTCTAAGAAACTAATCAAAAAAAAATTCCTCCATATAACTACACTTACATTGGGAGTTGAAAGCGAATCATCATAAGGATTAGGCATCGGCCCATCAAATTGAGGTATTTTATTTGACGCATCTCCGAGCTGCAAAGGAGATGTTAGTTTGTCAAACTAAACATCTGAATGGTTCCCCAGCCGACATAAGAAATTTAAAAACATTTTCTTGAAAACAAAGTTTTAGAAAAATTTTTTTGCATGAACCAACACAAGAACTACCTTTTCTTTATATTTTTAAAGATACATAATGACAGTCTCTCTATATACATATCAGTCACCCCGTTTGTTTGTTAAGGCTAAAGTAAAAGTGCACCGTTGATTTTATCCCAAATAACAAAGTTTCACTAGTTTGGCGATTGGTAATACTAAACATTAAGCTATATATCCACAAAATTTAAGAAGAACAAAGCAAAAAAAAAAAGATTAATATTCCTAAAACAAAGACAACTCATTTTAAACGAAACAGAAATTACAAAAACTGATGTTTGAGCCAGGCCAGGCCGTCCACCAAAGAACATAAATGGTAGTATAAGTGCTGGAAATGATTAAGAAACCGATACATTCAAGAAAAACCAATCTGCATAGGGTATCAAAGTCAAGTCGATCAAATGAATATAGGATATGTCATGTAAATGACGCACCCTATTTGGAATATCCACAAAATCACTTGCGCCATCTTGTTGAGGGATGTATCCACCATTTTGATAATTTGGGTTAAAATCATCACGCCTTCTTTTTGAAGCAGGCATAGTGAAGAAGTCCTAAAGGCACTTATAAACTTTTCTTAATATATAAATAAATAAAAACATAATGCTAATTAATGCATCATAACTCGACTTTCAAATAGATATGGTATATGGTTACATTCTACTTCTCTTATACATGAAGAAAAAATGCCGACGCAATAGCCACCTAACGGGAGTAAATGGCTACCTGTGTATGCGGTTGATTTGCTACTCGCCTGTCCGCTTCTTCCCTCGCTTCCTCATAAGCTATATCAAAGGTTAATAATATATAATCCATATCCCCAAAATAAAAATAATTAAGATATTTCAACCCAAAGACAAGGAACTAACCAACATTAACATCAAGTGGCGGTCTTTGAGCCATCCAAGGAGAATTTGACTGGTGAATAACATAAAAGCAAGTATTCCATTAACCATATAAGTCATCACAAATTAAATCTGGCAATGAACAAACAACCGCAAGGTTGCACAAAAAAGGTAACCAACAGATAAGAATAGTCTACCATGTACGGACTAGGTCTCTTCAACTCATTCGAACCCCCAATGTCATGGGGAGTAGCATAGTCACTGCCTCCAGTAGGTATATTATACATCGAACTGTCAGCAGTTCCAGGAACAGGAGTCTGCATTGGAGTCTGCAACGGCGTCTGCATCCAAATCAAAAATACATATCAACAACGCCCTCACGAAACTTCAAACACTCTCTCACATATACAAAAATTCACTGAAAGGAGATGACTTACTGGTGGAAATAGCATATCAGCAGTAGGAGTTTCATACTCCTCAATCCCCTCATAAGGCACATTAAGATCATGAACAGGCGCCGCAGATCCTCCAGGAGGAGCTGTTGCTGCTGTTCTCGGAGCAATAGAAGCCCTTTCAATCGGTCCAAGTATCACCCCAGCTTGCATCATCTTAGTCTCCCACAGCTACAACTTCCAACAAAACCAATCAGCTCAATTCCACAAAACCGTAAACACCATTACAACATTCAAATCCACTCAAGAAAACACCAAACCCCAATCCTCCAGACACATACAATACCACCAAAACAAAAACCACAACACGTATGTACGTAAGATTGTAAATAGAAATAAATACCGCCTGAAGCTCGTTGAGCACAACTTCACCAGGGCCGTCGCTGCTGAGAAACTCATCACGAACCTTGTTAACAACATCTTCAATAACGTGGATGTAGACACTGCTGGTAGTGGAAGTAGACATTTTTATGAGCAGAATCCCTAAAACCAAACGAATCCGCAAAAGATCAAAACTTTGAGTAACAAACCCTAGAATTGAAATCAGTAGACGCACGTCGGCCGAGTTGTGACCGATTGGGGTTCGATGGAAAGAGGATGAGGGTTTAGGGTTTGGAGGAGAGAGGGATGGGGGGAGGAATGAATATGCGATTGGAACTATTAATTTTAATCATTACGGGGCGAAGTTCAGAAAATAGGAACCTAAGAGCATCTCCAGCAGTTTGTAAACTGGGCTTGATCTGTAAAAATGGAGGGCGTGACACAAAAAATAGACATTCAAAATTTACAAATTTTATTTTGAATTGATAAATATAGAGATGTACTGTTCTCTATCTGTGAGTTGTCCGCATTCCTTCCATTACTGAGCATCTCCTCCACATTATGATTTAGGGTCGTTGTGTTGGGTCGTGGTGCTGGATCTCAGATTTAGGGTTTGATACATTCCGATGAGTTGTCTGCATCTCCTCCATACCTGCACATCTCCTCTATCTGTTATTTTCTGTTCGCATACCCTCCACATTCCAATTTAAGATTGTGTGGGGTGGTGGTGGTGGATCGTGTTTCAGATTTGGGGTTAAATTTTGGTATGAAAATCCAATTTTACATAATGGCCATTGCAAATTGGTGTTAAAATTGGGTATGCAAAATTGAAATTGCATACCCAGTTTACATACCTGCGATGGAAATGTTCTAAAAAAAAACTTACATCAAATTGAATTATCATATATACTTTTACTAAAATGATATAACATATGATGTGTAAATAGAAAGGTTGTACAAATGGTTACACTCTTGATCATGACGCTATGGAAGATTCGAGTTCGAATTGCGTTAAATACACATCCGTCTTGAAATTGAGAATTGTCCAACTCTCGAACGTGTTTATTAGCAGTTTGGTCAGTAGTATTACAATCAACAATAATTTATGGTGTTTCTTATTCTTTTTTACTGATAACAAATATCTAGTTCGATATTGACAATAGTCAGTTCGTCTGGATTCGAACTTGTTGTGAGGAACCATTTTACCCTTCCAAGTTCCAACAAAATATCTTAAAAGCGCAATCTTAAACTCATCGTAACATGGATTCGGTCTTGTTGTGGCTGATAATGAGATTGGAAACGTAAGCGAGTGTATAGTCACTTAAATAAATGTATAATATAATTAAATATTTATGATGATGTATTCGGCGCAATACGTAGTTATCATCAGATATCTTACATGTGTCAATCAGGTTCTCGTATCATGGACATTAAGTCAGGCTGCTGCTATACTCATCTTCGTAACACAATAGTATAAACAACAAACATACGAGTCCTACCTTCATGGGGTCACTTTTAACATGGATTTGTATCGAATTCACTAGGTCAGTAAACGTCATAATTATTCGATTATCCGCCCACATGCGGGTTCGAAGAATGTCTACACTTGAATAAAAAAAAACATTAGAAACATTCGTAAAAAGGTGTCCGGAGTTTATATTTTGGGTCTAACATTCCATATGCATTACTGTTTTGTTGATGCTTCAAATAAAAATGTTGCAAACGATCCCATTCTGACGAAGTTGACGGAGTATATCGTTTTAAAACAGCGTCGTTTCAATCAGAAACCTTCTGCAACAAATGTCTGAGCCCGGGTTCGAACCGGAGACCTTTAGTGTGTGAGACTAACGTGATAACCAACTACACCACCCAGACACCGTGTCCTTTAATCAACAACAGGAAATATACAACATTTTATTAGCTGATTCCGGCGTTGGGGATTTCGTACTTCCTCCGCCGCTGCCTGCAGGAGCAGGAACAGTTTATGGAATAGCAAGCTCGAATGTCTGCCATCATTTCGGAAAATTTGTAGCATCGGATATTTGTCGTTCTAAATCTACAACCTCTTCAGAAGGGATTGTGGCCTAGCGATTAATATTTAATATCCACTTCTCAGATACATGTCATGCAGCAGAACATAGAAAGCAGTTTCATCAAAATGAAGCAAGATGGATCTGTATCAATCAGATGATATGGTTAAATTCCTCGCTGCCCCAACAATCTAACGTCTGTGATCCTCCATGCATTAATTCACTGTTTTTCATATATATTTTCTTTCGATATTTCAAAATATAAAAAAAAATCAAAGTCCATGTTCTTCCCTCTCATATTCTGGAAGCCTACTACACGTACCATGTTGTTCATAACCATTTATTACATACAAGAAATAAACCTTTTTTTTTAGCATTAGTCTGAATTTCAGTCTTATATCAGATTTTCCACTAACTGTAGTGATACTTTGTTTGACAATAATGCAGTCTGCAAACTGATATACAAATGAAATTATGATAATGTCAACACCTGTGAATCTTGGATGTGTTGAATCCAAGGCAAAGAAAAAGTCGAAGAGATACTGAATGAGTATTTTGATCTAAACTGGCCCTGCACTTAACCCAGTAGCTGTACAAGGTTTGTATGTTCTCCTTGAGATCAACAGAACAACACTCATTTTTACAACACAATGCTGTTTACAGAACGAATAAACTCCAACGCACTTTGTTTAAAATAGACTACAACACGATAATCCCATGAATGGTGTCATCTATCGGGTGCATCCCTGCAGCAAATCTCCAATGCAGGGACGGCTGTAACAGATTGGAATGGTTAGGCGAATCAAAGCATCAAATTTGTACAACAGCCTTGATGGAGTACAAGTGCCAATAGTATTTGAAATACAGTTTCCGCTGGATTTTATGAAGAGATAAGTAAGCTGCTCACCTCAGTGAGATCTTGTCTAACTTGAGGAGCTGTATTTTTTTTTTACAGAAACCGTGGTTTCTTTTCAGATGGCTTGAGAATTTGAAAAGAGCACATTAAGCTCTCATCAACGCTCATCGTTGCGCCAGCGTTTTGGAATTCTCCACAATAATTGGGAGCAGAGAATATCGTGACAAGTTGTCTGTCGGCGAAGAATTCATACCCATCCTCCACTACCTAGACACGGATCAGTTAATTTAGACACTAAGTTTATAGAAAGCAATTAAAATGAATTAAAATGACAACTCACCTGATGGGCACGGCAAACGAGATCCATATCATGCTTTGTCAAGAATTCTGAAACGACATCATCACCAAATGTGTATGAAACTCCCCTGTCATTTATACCCCAACCCGAGCTCTCTTTACTAGGATCAGACCAAAGTAAATCACAAAGCAATCCGGATTCTGGTATATCAGTTGGACGAGTCAAGTTCCGAATCTGATCCAAATCGTCTAATTCAGGAGAAAGGCCACCGTGCATACAAAGTATTTTGTCATCTATTAGTGCAGCTACAGGAAGACAGTTGAAGCACTCGGTGAAGACTTTCCAAAGCCTTACATTAAACCGACGCTTGCATTCATCATAAAACCCATAAATTCTGTTTATAGAAGCACATTCGTGATTGCCTCTCAACAAAAAGAAATTTTCGGGATACTTAATTTTGTATGCTAATAAAAGGCATATGGTTTCCAGACTCTGCTTGCCACGGTCCACATAGTCGCCTAGAAATAAATAATTAGCTTGAGGTGGGAAACCACCGTATTCAAACAGCTGTAGAAGGTGACCGTACTGCCCATGAATGTCACCTGAAAATCCACCAAGGTTATAAACTTCAGATAAATGTTTCATAATAAGATACAAGAGGTGCCATTTAATTCAAGAGAAAAAAATATTGAGAGCAATAATAACAGGTTATTAAGTGCAGCCTCGGTTATCTTGTTCTTACCTTTATATGCCAAATGAAGGATACCTTAAAACTTCACTTTTTAATAACTTTATTACCGCAAACGGTCACTAAATAATATTGCTTTACCACTAGTCCGAACCCAATAGTATCACGCTATGACCGCATTGGAAAAACTAATTCAGTCCTCTAATCAACACAGAATGCAACATTAACGACCTCCTGATTCTTGTCAATGTCCAGTCATATGTCATATAAAACGTTTTGAGCTTCTTCATTACTGATCCAGCAATGACTACTGACTAGTACAATCGGCAAAACTACAGAAATGTGGGGCCGTAAGATACCCCAAAAATCAACCTGAACCATGAACAGTCATGAACTTTCAAAAATACCTCGGATCAGGCAACATGGTCTAATCACACTCAAATAACACAGAAGATTAATATGATTATCAAAAGTCATGCAGTCAAACTAACCTGTGCGCTAGAATATTTCATAGTTTCGCTTCACAACCTAAAGGCATTTGACGCAACTAAGAAAACTTATACAAAATTTATTTACACTTAAAACATCTTCAATAAATGTACGAATTTCGACTTATAACCAATTCAAAATAGGGATGGCAATCGGATCTGCAGACCTGCTGACCTGCAATGATCTGCGCCGCCCCGCCCCGCCCCGACCCGCCCCGTAAAAAGAACAAGGCAGGGCAGGTCCGAAAAAATACGATCCGCAGCAGGGCAGGGCAGG
>JAWWMW010042989.1:0-17162 GCA_035048345.1 Echeveria elegans
AATTCATGAATCTGATGTACTTTTTCATGTTCAGTTTTTTCTGTCACCTATTTGAGTTTTATAATTCTCATGTAAATTAGATCAAAATGTCTTAAATACCTTCAAACATTAAATAATTATTTTTATTATAATTAAATGTATATTAATTTGATAATCTCAGCCATTAATTAAAAATTACATTTATGATTATGATTTCTTCATACTTTTTATATTTAGACATTTTTTTACCTAATCTACCCTTATAAATTATGATCAATGAATTGTAAGTTGGAAAGAGGCAATGGAAGGTTTAAAGACCTGTGTAACTCAGCCGAGAGTGAAACAAAAGTTTGATATATTTACAATTGAGTCCCTGAAAGTCGAAGAGTTTGATGAGAATGAGATAATCATCAGCGGCAGCGGCAGCAGCAGCAGCAGCCAACAACAAGAAGAGAGAAAAGAATCTCCGAACCGAATCAACCCTTTCAGTCAATCATCAAATCTTTTATTCCGCCGTTGTCCGAACCGACCTGGTGGTTCTTCTATTTCAATTCCATTTCATCAAACGCGACCAATCTCTAACTTCGCTGCACATTTACCGATGCCGGATTCTTGATTTGCTTTTCGCTGCTTGAACGAATCGGAGACTTTTACCGCCACGTATTTCCCCAATCCTCCAGGTGGTGCTGACGATCGGGACTTGAGATTTGTTTGCTAGTTACAAATGAGCGCTGCTGCGTATGAGCCTGTGGCATCTTCTGTCGTCGCCCCGCCTGAGCCGCTTGAGTGGAGATTTTCTCAGGTTTTTGGTGAGAGGTCGGCTGACGAGGATGTCCAGGAAGGTATAAGGAGCTTGGAACATCTGTTTTTTTTTTATACATTCTTTACTTTCATTGACTTGTGCTTGCTTATGTGTTGTTACTCATCTTGCTTTGGATGATTTGTTTGATGGATTCTAAAACTGACTGCTGAATGTCTGGGTATTTTTGTAGGCTAGCTTGTTTATATGTGTATGCTTATGATTTGGCAGTTGGACAACTTAACGGCCAGTTCGTTACATTTGTGTACTCGTTAGGAGTTCTATCTTATTCAATATTTTGTCGGGTTTGGAGACAAAGATGCATATGGTAGAGATTTTTGCGACTGTTATTCCAGTCAATGTTGGCACACCTTTTGAAATTTGAGTTCATGTATCTTGTATAGCACGTCGCTTCATTAGTTTGCACATGTGGAGCTTAAGGTTTAATTACTGCACTTGTAAGACTAGGAAGCCACAAAGAATTTTGGAAGAAATATCCACATTTCACAGTTAAAAGCAAGTGCTGTGCTCCCTGTTGCTTTGCTTTTTTTTTTTTTCCTTTCTATTGGAAAATCACTTTTGCACTTGCATTGTTGGGGAGTGGAGTAAAGTTGTTTGGTTTGTTGTCAGTTTAAGATTTGATCAGTATTAGGTGACTCACATGGTGTATCCTTTGTTGCAGTTGATATAATATCAGCTATTGAGTTTGACAAAACAGGCGACCATCTCACTACTGGTGATCGTGGGGGGCGAGTGGTATTATTTGAGAGGACAGATACAAAGGATGTGTGTTTTCTGTACTTGAACTCCTTGCTTAAAATTGTCAATGGGTGTTTCTGCGGGTTGGATTTTGCAATGGTTGTATGGTTGTAACCATCGTTATATGCTTGCAGAATGGTACACCTCGAAAGGAATTGGAGAGAATGGATAGTCAGCCGAGCAGGCATCCTGAGTTTCGGTACAAAACTGAATTTCAGAGTCACGAACCAGAGGTGATTCATGCCTTGAGAAATTGCTGTTACACCATTTATTCTGAGCGTATTTATGCAGTATAGAATATGCTAATCGTGTGCACCCTTCTACTTTCAGTTTGACTACCTTAAGAGTTTGGAGATTGAAGAGAAGATTAATAAGATTAGATGGTGTCAATCAGCTAACGGTGCTTTATTTCTCCTGTCCACAAATGACAAGACTATCAAATTTTGGAAGGTACGCAAACCAGCTTTGCCTAAATACTATATCCCCAACTTACTTATTGGTTTTTTTAATTTCTTGGTTACTGGTGATTTCTCTTAGCACTTGTCCGTCGCTTTTGCGTGCCACCCATTATTTGATGAATCTCTCTTTCCTTGAATGTTTACAGGTGCAGGAAAAAAAGGTTAAGATGATTTCAGATATGAATGTCGATCCTTCAAAAGGATCAGGAAATGGTGCGGTCACTTCAAGTATCAAATCTAAATCTGCAGTTGCTAATGAGAGTTACCCAGATAAAGCCAACAATAGTATGAACAATGATGTTTCATTCCCTCCGGAAGGCATTTCGTCTCTACGCTTACCTATGGTAAGTATGATGTTTCCATTTCTTTTCCTTCTGTTGCTGCTGTGAATGCCCTAACTTGTAGAGTTATTCTATCAAATTTCTGCGCAATACAGTTTGACCGTAGGAGAAACACTTATATTTGCAGTCTAATCCTTGAAAACAGCATCCCGTGTCATTTATTGAATCAAAATTTGATGTTATCTACTTGTGATGCTGAGTGAATATGTCCTCTTTTCCATTTGCTTATAGGTTTAATCGAAATACATATTGAAGATGTTGCACCGTTAATTCTGTTGTGAACGATCACATATGTTTTAGGTTATAGCCAAGATGTGAATAAATTCCAGTGTTATATGGATTTTTGTATTATTGTCAGGTAACTTATCATGAGGGCGTTCCAGCTGCAAGATGTCGAAGAGTTTACGCTCATGCTCATGACTACCACATCAACTCCATCTCAACCAATAGGTAAATTCAGTATTATCTTTCATTCATTGCGGTCATGACATTTTACTTTAAAGTATCTCAACAAAAAAATTTGTGTAAGCTATATTAAGCATTAGAGCTGAAATAACTCGTATCTTTAAGCAACTTTTTTGACTGTCAAGTTTTGGGGTTTTCATAATCAATATGAGATTTGAAAAAGAAAAAAAGTTACATCAATTATGCTCATGTCATGTATTTTTATTCGTATTAGGTTGAATAAATAAATAAAACTTCAAATAGAGTTATTGAGTATATTTGTCAGGCCAAAAATAGCTGAGTTGTTGAAAACCTTCTTTAACCTCATTTTTGATGGTTTTTCAGTTATAACTGGATATCAGTCTGATATACTTTATGGTATTTGCCTTAATGGTTTACAGTGATGGTGAAACATTTATATCAGCTGACGATCTGAGGATAAATTTATGGAACCTGGAAATCAGTAATCAAAGCTTCAATATTGTTGATGTGAAGCCTGCAAACATGGAAGATTTAACTGGTAACACACTTTTCACACTTTTTATATGACAATGTTGATGAACGATTGAGCTATCTCTTCGCGCGTCTTTGTTCTATTCTGTGATACCTAGGCGTAGTATCTCATTGGCAAACTGAATGTTTCTGTTCTACTATTTGGATAAGAGATCTTGATGATATACACAATATATGGGCTTATGGAACTTGTTTGTGGATTGATTTTGCAGAGGTGATAACATCAGCTGAATTTCACCCCACCCATTGTAATACCTTAGCTTATAGTAGTTCCAAAGGTTCAATACGCCTCATTGATCTCCGTCAGTCTGCCCTTTGCGATAGTCATGCGAAACTGTGAGTTATTTCCTGTTCATCCAGATGTTGCATTGTTGTGGTGCTTAATTTGCTTGATATTTATCCATGATTTGAATTGTTATTATGTCCTTGGCAAAGCTTATTTATCTCCCAAATCACAACTTATTCTGCAGATTTGAGCAACAAGAAACCCCTGGTTCAAGATCATTTTTCACAGAAATAATTGCTTCAGTTTCTGATATCAAATTTGGGAAGGATGGAAGATATATACTTAGTCGTGATTACATGACCCTTAAGGTTTGTTTGTATGGCTCGTACATGCTAAAGCTTTTCTAATGGGTTTTGAGTTACGTATTTTATTCATAATGTATACCGATCAATTTGGCAGTTATGGGACATCAATATGGATTCAGGTCCAGTTTCGACCTTCCAGGTTCATGAATACCTTCGACCAAAGGTAAAAACAATTCAGTTTTCAAAGACGGAATGTACTTTTTTTCTTTATGGTTTATTGCTCACTCACGAACGGCTCTCCTTTTTCAGTTATGTGATTTATATGAAAATGATTCCATCTTTGATAAATTTGAGTGTTGTTTGAGTGGTGATGGACTCCGTGTAGCAACGGGTTCTTACAGGTTTGTGACTGTAGTTGTGAATATTCGTTTACTTCGTACTACATCCCTGTGTTGGGAACTGAATAAGTGCTCATCGCAGCAACCTTTTTCGCGTGTTTGGCTGTTCTCCTGGGAGCTCTGATGCCACCACTTTGGAAGCTAGCAAGAACCCAATGAGGTAGCATCGAAGCTTTAAAAAAGCCTTTTTAATAGAGACACTTCATAAATATTGCTTTATTGCGCCTGAGCATCCACATCCATCTTCAGGAAACAAGTCTCAACCGCTGCTAGACCTTCAAGATCAATAAGTAGTAGCATTCAACGGGTCGTAAGACGTGGTGAGTGCTTATATGTTCATTGTTAAGCACGTGTTCTTACACTTATCCCTCTCACAATATTTCTAAACTTGTGGTCCATGTAACAGGAGGTGAAAGCCCTGTAGCAGATGCTAATGGCAACTCATTTGATTTCACCACAAAATTGCTACACCTGGCATGGCACCCCAATGAAAATTTGATCGCTTGTGCTGCAGCTAACAGCCTATACATGTATTATGCACGATAATGATACGTTGAAAAGGAGAATATTATTTTGGTTCGCAATCTTTTTGGGTGGCCTGGCCAGAAAAGTTCTCTGTTCCCATCATGGCCAGGGATTTGACTCTTTTCTCCAAGTTTCAGATACCTCAGAGCTGCGTATTATAGTTCCATATGCCTCCCTCTGGCCAAGCAGTGCTTAAACCTGGTGTTCAGGCTGAATCGTGGCCGACTTTCATTATTTCCTTCCCGGCCAACTCCTGAATTTGTTTTGTTGTTCATGTAATTTCTCTTGTACACCTATTGTATTTCAGAAGATAACTGCTTCCATATCCACTCCTATAATTCAGCCGAAGCAGCAAGAAATGGAGGGAACGGTCATGGATCGCTACTACGGCGGAGCTCCGCTTCAATCTTAAAACAGTGAGTTACCACTTACAAATCTGCAGCTAGGTTCTCTAATAAAAATTGCATGGCTTAAATATCTTGTGCTACTGCATTACCAGCATGTCTCTTGATTGATTATTTTTCAACACGGAAATCATCAAATAATATAGCGGGAACCTAACCTTTGTAAAAGTTGTATTTTGTTATCATGTTTAGAATGTATGTAAAAGAATTTGGTCATTTTGTGTTTGTCGGATAAAAATGTAAGATTTTCTACGTACTTTTTATGTTACAGAAGTTGAGATTGGATTGTGTTATCGTCGGTGCACTTATAGCTGTGCCCCACCACCATGTCCGCCAATTTTGGCCCCATCTCACGGCTTCCTCTTTCCCTGCCCTACATTGCATTAAGGAATCCGTTACTGAATGATTTTCGTCCAAGGTGAGATAAAACATAGGCTGATTTTGCATTAAGGAATCCAAATGTGTGGTTCTCCATTTTGAATGGGATGGAACGGGGTCAATTTCAACAAAAACATTCGGTTGAGTGGACTGCAGTAAAAAGGTGCACTAGAACAATGAAGTTAATGGATTAAGTACTGAAGTTTGCAGTACATATGTGTAGGAAGAGGAAGCTGGGAGATGCCGAAATGGAACTGATGGGGGGAGTTGGGGAAGTGGGAAAGGGAGACTAGAAGAATCCATGCTTTGCCCACCATTACGAAGGCAAGGCCTGTATTCATATGTGTCCACCACCACCATCACTCTCCCATGCGGACAAACACACTCACTTGTCATCTCATCATCAAACTGCTCAAATTTAATTCATCACACCCTCAACTCACCCTTTATCAAATTCCTAACACCGTCCATCATCTCACACGCCTCCTCTCATTTATGCTGCCCCTCTATCACCACTAGATCTTCCTTTTCTTCATATGAACCTTGTCTGTTCTCATCATCTGTGATCCTTTCTGATTTTCTTCTTCTGATCTTTTCCATTTTGGGATCTGGGACACCTCCCCCCATTCCATTTTCAACCTGGAGTCGCACTTTTCTAGTTTATTATTCTTCTTTTGGTTTTGCTAATTTCACCAACACTCATGCTTCATTGAATCAGTAACCCATTTCAGATCTTCTACAACCCCATCTCTTTTCAAGTTTCAGGATTCAACCTTTCCTCAAAATCAACACCAACCCACCTCCCCAAATCCTCCAGTTTCTCATAAAGATTGAATCTTTAGTAGAACTAGGAGGAAGTGGAGGTGAGGAGGATGCATGACCCATCAACTTACTTCAACAACCAGTTCCCGGAACATGAAATCCTTAGATGCCCTCGCTGTGACTCCTCCAACACTAAATTCTGCTACTACAACAACTACAACCTTTCACAGCCTCGCCACTACTGCAAAAACTGTAAACGCTACTGGACTAAAGGTGGCACCTTGCGTAACATCCCTGTCGGCGGTGCCAGCCGCAAGATCACCAAACGCTCCTCATCCTCCTCAAACCCTAAAAGATCCACAACAACGACAGCTGATGTCCCTGTGACATCCTCCTCAGCTCCTCCTACTGACACAGCCAACAACAGTCAGAACCAACAGCAGACTTTTGTTGGGAGTTCAACTTCAACATCTTCTCCTTACTTGATTGACAGTTTGTGTAATCAGAGGTTGGGGATGGGGATTGTTATGGGTGGGTTTGGGCAGATGGGTCAGAGAGACAGAGTGGTTGATCCAAAGGTGGAGGAGGGGATTGGAGATATGAATTGTTGGAGTGGCAGTAACAATGACTGGCCTGATCTTGCTATCTGCACTCCTGGAGCTGGAGGATCAGCCTTCCAGTGATGAATGAATGATTCTGTTTCAGATTCTTGTAAACTAGTACTTTTTTTTTGTGCAGAAAAGGAGAAATGATCTTGGGTTCTTGTAAACTAGTACTTAAAAAGATTGTATAGAGTGTTTTGTCTCATGAATCATGATGTTGTTCCTCTGGACATGTTTCATGCTGTTTGTTACCTGATGAGCTAGTTTCAATGGTAATGGAGGATGAGTCCAAGTTACCTCATTTTGTTCATTTTCAATTGTTTTGGTTGCCAAGAGTTGAAATTTGAATAACCTCATTTTGGTCATTGTATTCTTGAAGCGTAGGCCACAATCTATGGCCTGTGAACAACTGCATTAGTGCTTCACAAGTAAACAAGAGCTTGTACAAATCTCACATCCAAAAGAGTCTGAGTTCATGTTCATATTGAAAAATAAATTCCTTGTACTTGAGGCATGGCCATTTAATATGTCTACAATTTGAGTTTCTCTGCATTTGGCTTCCGATGTCTTAAAAGGTAACAAAGACGTACAAGGGCGCATTGCAGCAAGTGTGGAACTTCGTAATCCCACCACTTAAGAAAACATCTAGGTAGTACAGTATGAATATATCGGACAATGAGGAAAATATGAATCTTTATCACTTGAGGACAACACGAGCCTTGTACATACATATATATGCCATATGCCAATCACCTGAAAAAAAAAATTAAAGATCATCAACATGAAATTTTCAAACGACAAGCTCATGGATTAGTGTTTGTAAATATTTCTCTATCGAATTTATATAGACAGATTATAAAGGTTTTCTAGCATTCTTACCGCCGCCACTAAGTTTTGTGATTTCTTCTTCACGCTGTGTAATGGGAGTGTCATCATCAAACTGTATCCATTTTCCTAAGATCACAAAATAATCATCAAAATTCGCAAAGCCAACCGTTCACATTGTTAAGTAGATGAAGAAAATTATGTCACTTACCATTTTCTTGCTTGACCCAAGCAACGTAATGACCTGAGTCAGCACTCCTCCCCTTGTGCGTCAAAACCGCAACCAAATCATAAACTCCGGTTAGCTCAATTTCTTTCTCCAATCCTGCACACGAGCGAAAAGATTTAAGAAATGTTTGCTGGAAGGTTTCATTGGGATACAAGCAAAGCCTGTTAAGTAGCCATCAACGTACCATACTGACCTGATGTCACAATTGTATTTCCTCCGGCAGAAGAACCCTATAACAATAGGGGAACACTTGAACAATACGCCCAAACGTGTTATTAATCAATACAAGTTACAAAACATTTACCACTGCATCAGTCATCTCAACATCCTTGTCAGACGTTTTAGATTTCTTCAATCCAGCTTTTTTTGCGTCCTCTTCTCTTAACATCTGATAAATAATAGCAGATAGCACGAAACATATAAGCCGGGATACAGTAAACAACTGACAAAACATAAAGAGTAAGAGAGTCACCAGAGAAAGAGGTACCTTACGAGGACCATCTAATTTCTGTTTGAGTTCATCAGAGCACAAATCAAAAATGTCCAACTCGAGTGGATAATCAACTTTCTAAAATGTCCAACAATGAATTAGGCAGAGTGAGCACATGATGTTACTGAGTATCATTAAGATAGCAATTAATCAGTAGTAGTATGAGTACCCGTAGAATTTTTGCCTTCTGATTGGACTCCCTTTTCCAGAAGAACCGAACAAACTGAATGGTCAAGTACCTTGAACATGAAAACTACAAATGAGAATTTCAAATACAAACAAATCTACTGCCAGAACGAGCTACAGCAACAACGGGCTACTAATTACATGTCCCTGTCTCTAGAAATGTAACTAATATCTACGGCCCCAACAACTTAGTACCTTGGGAGGCCATTAATTTTTGATTCCTTCAGGTATATTGCACTGCGGCCTAATGAAGCTGAATTTTTCTCTATCTCTGACTTCAGTCCCTGCTCGGATAGTTGGTCATCTTAGTTTCCATCAAATAACATTCTTAGACGACGCCTAAAACGCCACTCTTCCCATAGTCAAGGCAAAATAAGAGTTCCAATAATGTATGACTGAACTAGTACAAATCTAAAGCTTACATGTTTTAAGCCTTCATGAAGATGATTGACTTCTTGTGAAATATGGCATTTAAGTGAATAAACAGACTCCATTTCAGAGCTTTCTTCACCACTCTCCTGACAATGTACCCTGTAATCCGGCATCAGAAGTTAATACATATGTGGTACATATTAATTTATGCAAGCAAACATATTTCTTCAATGGTTGCGAGATTTTCATCGCCGATGGGTTCGAATTCAACTGAAAATGAATAATGATACCACTGCTAATAGCAATATGTACCTACTAACAAGGTCCACACCAAACAGACTCTTCATTGTATCACCACTTCCACTGCAAGTCACCAAAAGATATGAGTCGGATATGGATATATACTATTAAGGTCCTCTATCCCCAATTTGAATGAGAATACCACATGTCAAAATACCTAGAACCAGATGCATTGAGTGTCTGAGACAAGGTGTAGAGCAGCTGCGTCCAACACTCCTCCGCATCCTGTTACATGTACATACAAATGATGATGCCGCAGGGTTGAAATTTTAATATGTATTTGGAAAAGGCTAGGTTGAAACCTGCTGCATGAAGGCATGATTTTGCATTTGACCGAATTGTGGGTATTTTTTACGTAACACCTGAAAGAAACATACAAAGTCAAACCCCGTACCATTGTCCATGTAAACTGAACACTTGTTCATAGGACAAGAATTGACAATCTTCTATAAAAAATAAAATGTGTTTATTTACCATCCAGAAATGCATGGGAGCTACTGCTTTGGCACTTTTATCAAGCTCCTTGAACAAATCACGGGTTGCCGCAGTTAAGAGGTTTGATGTTTGGTCCACGCTTCGACCTTCTGGATTAGAATAGCTACATATAAATTGGGAAAAAGACAACAAAGTGTCAGAAAATTGAAATAATATTAGTACAAGGACAAAATAAAATGGAGGAACAATAATGACTCACTTTATTAAAGCTGACTTCAATTCCGGAACTGCGTGAAGGCACTGTAGCGTTGAATTCATGTAACACGTATTTCCCAAATTGACAAGCCCAGCACTATGACCCTAAAAGTAGTTTAAATTTGAATTACTGATGCAACAGAGTATTGGATGAAATCGGCATCGTTAACATAATGATAATGTCACATTTGAAGTCAAATTGTTGGGTACTAACAACTTTTCGAAAGCAAGAGCAGGCAGGCATATATATATACACAATGGAGAGAATCACAGAACTCACCACAGCGACTGCGAGCTCTTCCTCAGGAAGGTCTTCAACAAAAACAGTGCTCTTCTCAGGAGCCTTAAATTCATCTGCAGTTCCCATCATCATTAACTTTTGACCCTGAATTTTTTTGCAATGTAAACGTTAGTATTGCTTAACATAAAAACTAATTATGAGTGACGGTGACCAAAGGAGGGCATAGACAAGGCAACAAACCTCTTTAATTGCAATACGTTCCCAATCATCATCATCCTGTATTGGGAAAAAGGATACCGAGTTAAAATTAGCCCAGGCCATGTCAAATTTTCAAAAGAATTATTTTGCCATACCTTAAGTAGGCCACCTTTGACCATAATCTTTTGCCTCTCAGGGGGTACCCCAGTGAGATCAAACAGCTGACATTTGAAAACATAAGGTGGCTGGCTTGTGTCTATTTCAACAGATGAAAATGTCTGCTTCTGCCACTTGACGCTTACTGAAAAACATCAAAAAGGATGTTAATATTCATAAAATGGGGAGCCAAGAGAAGCAGTGTTGACTGCTGAGTAACACAAAAAAGAAAAGTCCACTCTCCACTGGATGAAGTGGGAATCACCACATAACACTAAAGACCTACTTGTACCTACACAGAATGCCTAACCAACCTTGGTTTACCTCAAAAATTCAAACTTACATCATTTCCAGATGAAGGACATAGAAACCTTCCCAATTTACATACACCATATAATTATAACGTCTTTCCAGAGTCACATCTCTAATATAGTATCAGTTAACTTGTTCGCATTCATGTGCAATCAAGCAGAAGGCAGTCAAGGGCTCAAGGCACTATTGATTACTACCAAACAATATATAGATCATGTCCACTAACTGGATCTCCTGTTCCAGTCAGCAGTTCACACCTGATCCAATGCATGGTCTTAAATCCTTACATTGTCCGTATCTCTAATGACTCAGTCGCAAATGTCTCATCACCAAACCAAACAATCCGGCAATCTAAAGAATCTCTATCAGTAAAGATCTGAAATATTCAAAAATGTAATGCTACCAATCAGTCCTATATAATCAAAAGAAAGCAACAAAAAACCTATTTCAAAAATTTCTATTCTAATAAATTCAAGCAAAACCCTAATTCCTTGGTAAGGGGAAAAACACAGCCGCAGCTGCAAGAAAAATTGGCAAATAAGATAAAAAAAAAACATCACACAATAAAAAAAAGGACATCAAATCGATCCAAATTTCAAACAGTGAAGTTAGTAAAACAAACCAGTCGGCATGGCGGATGAATTCAAAAAGTTGCAGCAAGCGACCTAAAGAGAGAGAGAGAAAGGGTGGAGCGGCTGGGCGGTGTGTTGGCTTGTAGAGGGGGCACAGCAAACCGAAAGAACGGATTTTTATTTATCCCAAGAGAGAGAAATATAGAAAGAAAGCTCGACGACAGACACACACACCGGTCCGGATCCGAATCGACACAATCCTTCCGACCGTCAACCTGCCGGCCCATTCTCCCATTAGAGCCTGGCCCATTAATCACTCTCTCTCTCTCGCTCTCGCTCGTTCTGCAGTTGGCTCTTTCCAGACATCATGACACTCTTCTTCATTCATTCCTTCTGTCTTAAAGTTTCAATCTTTTTTCAAAATCTAGTCTTTCTTTATCGATTTTATGTTTCCTGCTGAAGTATTCTGTTTCTACGCGTTCCAATTGATTGAAGTGAAATCTTGCTGAGTGGAGGAATCAATTAAGGATGATGATCTGCTGCTGCTGAATCAGCAAGCAAGCTTTTTCTGTAAGGTTTTGGTTGCGTACAATGATTGTGTTTCACTTTATCTGTTGAGTTGCTAATGACTTCAGTTCCTTGTTGGTTTTCTTTTATTTTCTTTGCTGAATTGGATTGTTGATTTGTGATTGTTAGAGTTTCATTTTGTCAGTGTTTATGCTCTCTGGTCTGTGGGGTATGTCTTGTATAGAGAATTGGGGCTTCGAGTTTAATGGTCCGTTCTTTTGACATGAACTGAATTAAAAATTTAAAAATAATTAATTAATTACATTTAAATATTATTTTTAATTTTAAAAAATAGTTTTGACAATAGTGAATGCGTCTTAAACTTGTCACATATTTTCAAGTCTTATTATACTTTTAAAATAATTTTAAAAATAGTGAATGTTTATCTACTTAATTGAATAGAAATTAAATTAATGTCAAAAAAGAACAGACCCTAAGTTTCATTATTATAGTAATTGCATACTGCATAGCATCATTTATGTTGTGTCCTACTCCCTCCGTCCCATATTGTTGTTTTCATTGGGTAGTTGGCGCGGTTTTTAAAAAAATTATGTTATGTGAGGTAAAAGTAGGAAAGTGAATGAGTGGAAAGTGAATAGATTGGAGAGAGGGTGTACATGTGAGAGAGAAAGTTTTCCATTTAAGCGATGAGAAGAAAATTTTGGGACACCAAAAAAGGAAATGAGAAGAAAAATATGGGACGGCGGGAGTAATAAATTTACTGGATTTGTTCCTTTTGACTCATCATTGGAGTCTCATGTGATTGATTTCTTGTTGAAATCTGGGCTTTTCGGTAAAGAGCAGTTTTTTGTATCTAAGTTCGTGGCTTTGTGTCGCATAGTGATAAGTTCTTGAGTTATTTATGTAAGCTTAGAACCATGTTTTTTTAGGGTTTTGGTCATGAGACAAATTTTCTGACTAGCATCCGTGGAAGAATCTTATAAATTGGAAACAATTGTCATGCTTAATGCTGCAACAAGCTGGAGAAACAGAAATAGTGTGTGTCATGGTTGACATAAACTTGATGCAGCAAGCTCAAAGATATCATTTAGTGGTTAGAGATATTGGAGAGCAGATTGACTTGGAAATTGGTCCTGGAGAAGTGCCCCTGCATTTTCAAATGCCAATCTCATTAGTGGACCGCCAGGGAGCCACTACTGAAGATCATAATGACAGAAAATATATGGTGCTCATGTCTCAGCTTTCCGGGGAGGATCAAGAGACATCAAAGATGCAGCCTGTGAAGAGGAAGAAAAAGTGGTGGAAAAATGGAGAGATGATGGGCGGATACGTATATATGGGCTTATGTTGAAATCAAGGAAGGGACTGCGATGATATTTTGTTCTGTGTGCAAAGAATATGGTAGAAAGCACCTGAGGAATCCTTATGGAAATAAGGCAGCCGGAACATGCAAATGAGCGCTTTGGAGGAACACAACAATAGCTTACTTCATAAAGAAGCTCTTCGACTTCAGATGGCCTCTAAGACAAGGTCATAATTGACAAGCCGATATCAGTGAAAGGTTAGTCATTTATCAGTCCTATGCTCCTATTCATGTCAAATACAAACTGCACATCTTAACCCAGATAGTGATGACTAGTGAAATGTCCTTGTGATTTAATTCACCCTTTTTGCTAGTACCTGCTGCTAACAATTGTATCTAGCTTCTTTGCGACATTGACTTAAATATTTGTTTCCTGTTTGCAATTTTCAAAAGAAGTTCTCATGTCAAAGACAGCTGGTTCAATCACTGATGCTGCTCAAAAAAGAGATCCTTATGAGACAGCGTTCATACAGTCCGTTCAAGAAGTAGGGCATGCTCTCGAAAGAGTTATTGCGAAGAATTCACAATAAGTGCCCAAGACAAAATTGCATCTCATGATCCCCAAGGACTGATAATATTAAGGATGCTAATGCTAGAAAGTAATCTATTATTTCAGTTATGCAAGTATAATGGAGCCACTGCTTGAGCCGGAAAGGATGATACTCTTTCGAGTTCCTTGGGTTGATGATAGGGGTGAAATGCACGTTAATAGAGGTTATCGGGTGCAATTTAACCAGACATTGGGACCATGTCGGGGTGGTATCCGTTTCCATCCTTCAATGAACTTGAACATATCGAAGTTTCTCGGCTTTAGTCAGGTATTTTTTCCTTTTATGTTACTAGGTTGTGTTAAACTTCCAATTTTTTCAAGAGTTTTGGTGGAGATAAAAGACCAACTTACGTGATAAGTACTCTGAAAAAGCAAACGTCATATATGTACCACCCAATTAATGTTCATATATCTAGTAGTTATTGTTGGATTCTAGACGTTAAAGAATGCCTTATCACCCTACAAGTTAGGAGGCCAGCAGGTGGGAGTAATTTTGATCCTAAAAAAAAGAGCGACAATGAGGTACCCTCACTAGACATATGAACTGGAAATTATATCATATTTAATCGAGATGGAAATTACCTCACACCTTGTAATCTTTATTTGAGACCAACTTCAGTCACATTTTATCAGTAATGGAAAACTGGATGTTTAATGTGAAGTAGTGATTCGGTTTTTGTTAACAAACATGAACTAACTGTTATAGCTCCTCTTAAACGCTACTCGGTAAACAAACCAATAGTCTCTACTCTCTAGTAGAAAACTATTGACTTTTCGTGGTTATAATTCTTTCTGCTTCCCATTGTTGGGTATTGTCAGGTCATGCCGTTTTGCCAAAGTTACATGAGTGAGTAGTATCATTATTTGGGTCCCTATCGTTATTTAGCAGTTTTTCTCAATATATATATATGCTGTTTCTTAGTCGTTATACATTCCTTGTTCAACTCAATGCAGGTTGCAGCTGGACAGCTTGAGCTAACACATGAATGTAATTCAATGAACTGGTCGCGTTAGGACTTTAAATGAAGTTAAAGGTGAAAACCTCAAAATTACATTCAGTATGTAGAGAGAACAATCAATTTATGGATGTTTTAATCATGGAAATGTGGTCATTCTGTCTATTTTGCTTCAGGAAACAGTGAAAACAGATTAACAGACATACCAGAGAGCCCTCAAAGCAGCAGCTGATTTCGTCTACCAGAAGGAAAGAACCGAGTGAGTTTTACTCCTGATTCATCAGCATGTTTCAAACTAATAAATGCATTAAGAACGTTGATGTACCAGAAGAATGAACACACAATCCACACTTTAGCTTCATATTTTTTGACTGTGTTGGTACCAGGGGCGGAGCCAGGAATCCGAAGGGGAGGGGGTGGAATCAGAAGGGGTTCAGGGGCGGAGCCAGTCAATTGGTGCGCTGCCCTAAGTACAGTCCTGATTACTATAGAACTGGTTTATACAAGGGTCTGTTCTTTTGCCTTTAATTTCAGTTCAGTTCAATTGGTAACTGTTATTTATAAGACTACGAATAAACAATGAAATGTAACCACAATCAAAAAATTACTAATAACATAAGAATAGAAACACAAAATTTTAAATATTCGATAAACTTTCTTTCCCACCCTATATGAACATAAATGAAAAGCATGTCGAACGAGCAACAAGCCAAGACATTTCAAGTTTTGTTTTCTTTACGACCTTGATATTGAATGTCTTTATCGTCTCAAATAACCGCGTCTATGTTAGTGTCATTCATAGCTCCAATAAAATCGTACATACAAAGAAATTTGAAAATTAAAAATGAAGTATTAGTTAGAGATTTTGAAAAAACTATTTACCTTAAAATATGGCGCTTTGCATTATTTTGTTAGAAACTTGATTCAAAGATGTATGTGGTCGTATGATATCAAACGACAGCTCTTTCAAATCAGTCAATACCTTCAAGAAATACTTGTATACAGTTGATGATGAATGCTTGAAAGTATCTGCGACATCGCGATATGAATCTCCTTCATCCAAAATGTATAAACACATTCCCACTTGTTCTGCGATAGTGATAAACTTGCTATCGCTTTTTCATGTTTGAAATGAATATACTTTAAAAACAATTATTTTCGTAGTTAAAATTATTTTTTAATACTAAAAATTATACATAAATGATATTGATGAATTATTTTTTAATTTTCAACTTTGAATTCAGTTTCGATTCAAAAAAAACAGACCCGAAGTTTGAGTGTTAGGGTCTGTTCTTTTGACATGAACTGAAACTGAACTGAACTGAAAATTTAAAATTAATTAATTAATTATATTTGCATATTATTTTTAATTTTAAAAATTATTTTTGACAATAGTGAATGCGTCTTAAGCTTGTCTCATAGTTTCAAATCTTATTACATTTTTAAAATATTTTAAAAATAGTGAATGTTTATCTACTGAAGTGAACTGAACAGAAATTAAATTAATGTCAAAAAAACAGACACACCCTCTCCCTCACAAGTCCAAAACTGTCCAGGTATTTTTTTTGAGAATTCGATCCAATATACGAAACTATCCAGATGAATTAAATTCCACTCTTTACTAATCTAGTCTAGGACAATAACGTTTAAATGCTATCAGTTAGCACCGACCACCGACCACCGACCACCGACAATCGATGTTAACAACACAATTCCATTTTAAAATATTTCAGTTAAGCTTTTCGTATTCGATCCTAACAACACCGTTTCGCATCGATACTAAAGGCACTTAGACAACTATATATTAATCGGACCCTAATCGAACCGAACGAATTTGGTCAATTGGTCCGTATATATACTCGTCGGTTTTTCTACAATCCGAACCAGTGTTATTACGGCGGCTCGACGACTCTCGACGCTGGAATACCGCCAAGCCGCCTCGACGACATGGCGAACGACATATCATTTCTTGACGATCCGACGTTTTTGTGATATATATTTAAATTTTAAAAATTATACCTAAGTATATATACATATTTGATTGCCAAGAGCTTTTTTTTTTTTGCTACAATGCTATCAAACTCCAAACTTGTTTGTTTATTTAAATTTCAAGTCTAAAAGAGGGTCCACTTTGTGCATTCGAATACACTTTCACATACCTTTAGGCCCAGTTTATAAACTCACTTTAAAAAAAGTTTTGAATTTATTTTGAAATCGTTTTGATTTTTACTTTTGAATAACTTTTTAGTTTATTAACAACTTCAAAACTATTCTCAAAACCATTTTCAACACTTTTGGTGT
>JAWWMW010043419.1:0-17140 GCA_035048345.1 Echeveria elegans
TTATTTTTAATTTTAAAAAATAGTTTTGACAATAGTGAATGCATCTTAAGCTTGTCTCATAGTTTCAAGTCTTATTATACTTTTAAAATAATTTTAAAAATAGTTAATGTTTATCTATTGAACATAAATTAAATTAATGTCAAAAGAACAGACCCTTTGAGTTGTCGTTGTAATGTTCAAGCACTCATGTCACTGGTTATCCTTGTTAATATATGTCGGCTTGTACTCTTCGTGTTCTGAGATCGCCTTATGGCTAACAATTAGTTTCTCATGTTGTATTTTTCATTTTGTAGTATATTTTGGCCATTTTTCAATGTTAGAGATCGCAGTTATTATGACGTCAAGTGCCTTACTTTCAGGAGGACAACCCATATATTATATATTAGTGATCATTAACATTTATAGTTAGTATTCACTAAGGGCATTCGTAGCAATGCATTTTCTAAAAGAGTTTTTTAAACAATTACAGTATTTGTAAAAAGTTCGTCAAAGTATATGTGCTAATGCACAACATCAAGATTTTAAGAATGTCCGAGTGGAGTGACGGAGTCAGGAATAAATACGAGGGAGGACACCATTATAATTCCATCTCCAATGTTCCACCGGAATTGGTAAGACAGGAGGTCGCATGGGCATTGACATCATTTGAGCGATGATGCGATAGCATGGGAAATCCTAAATCGTGAGCGCAGCTTTCAAATTGGTGCATCCTCATGCTTTGTCACCTAATGAGCAATACAATTCAAGTATAAGACATTTTAGAGCTTCAAAACAGCACCCAAACCTCTTTGTTGAACCTATCGTTAGGAGCTCCCTTGGCTAAGTAATCGTCGGGCTAGCCTTTCCTCCAATGCCATACATTTCCCAATGCGTATAGTCATTGTTCAGTACATGTAAATACCCATGTCTACACCTGCAAGATGGCCACCAAGATCATGTAAAAAACAAGCCTAAATAATCAAAGGCGCCCGCGCGTTTAAGACGATCTTACCTCGGCATTCTCTGCACAAGTCCAACAAAGTGTTTAAAGGCTATAGTGACTTGCATATTCTTATCAGCTAAGTATCACATATCATCGTGTAATGTTGTAGTTCAAGTTGGCGAGCACTTCTCCCAACAATGTTTCCGCAAATATCAATCCATCCATGTTGTTTGATCCTGTTATTTGCGGAAACTGTATCATTTATCTATCTCCATATATGGTATATCGTCTCTGTTATAGCAAGCTTTAGGATCTGATTCTTTACTCCTTTTCGTTGTATCTTCTTGGTTAGCCACTTCAGCTCCTCCTCCCATTGTACAGGGTCATGATTGATGCCCAACCTGTTCAGTACCTTTTTCCATATCGTCTGGGTTGCAGCCTTGCAGGACATGAAAAGAACAAATGATCAATTGTTTCTTTTTTTTTAAAAGGAAATATTTTAGATATGATCCAAAAGCCTGGATCATGGCAATTACAAAAGGATGAGAAAGACACTCAGAAACCAAGGGGAGCAGAAGCCCTTACAAGAGAACCAAAAGGAAGAAAGCGCGTAGCAGAAGCTAGGGAACGACAAAACCAACTAAGGAGAAGAGTTACCCAAGAGAGCGGTAGATAAAATCTGAGTTCTTCACCTTAGTAGGCTGACTGACACGGGAGGAGCGCCTAAGAGCACTCTCAGACTCGCTATGGGTAACTTTTTTGCTCTTATTCTTTCGTTTCTTCTTGGACGGGATCCATTCACTGATGAAAGGAGAAACATCCTCAGGAGCTGCCACCTGGAGGAGACTCTTATGGTATTTGGCAACAACTCTATTCAGAATCTCCAAAAGAGAGGCATCAACAACATCTGGATATCAAAAATGCCCTCTTTCGCGAGAAAGGGCTTAATAAGTGGGAGGGAAATAGAAACCGGAGTTTTCGAAGCCTGTCCGGCTTGGGAGGATTGCCCCCCTCCAGAGGTGAAGGAGGAGGGACACTCACATTCTTCTCCGACCGGACATGAGGAGTTTCAGAGGAAACACAAGGACCATCATAAATCACCATAACAAGATGGTCATCTTGCGGAGCATCATCATGAGCCTTATCGGTGCTTCCAATACTGCTCATCTCCGTACTAGGCAAATCCTTGAGATCAGGTTTTGAAGGACCCCCTTCTCAGTCGTCTCTGCTCTCTCCTGATTGTGCTGTAGGGTAGTGACATTGAACAAAATGTTTGGGCCATAATCTGACTTAAGAGCAGTCTCCCCTTTGTGCTCCATGCTAGCTTTTGCTTTTCTACATGCAGCTACACCATGCCCATGAACTCGACACTTAGAACAGTGGGCTAACTTAGTCTCAACTTCAATATCTTGCCAATATCCATTGACTCCTCCCATATTAACCCATACATTGTCTGGTATAGTTTGAGTAACATCTATTTCAATGTAAGCTCTAGCAAACTTCAGTGACAGACAAGCTTTGGTCCGGTCGTGTACATCCAGAAAGTGAGCAAATGTGGAGAGAATTGCACCAATATAGGCATGATCAAACAAAGGAAGAGGGAGCCTAGGAAGCCTTGCCCAAGCGGTGGTGGTGGTAGACTCTTTCTTTGGGTTGTAGTCTATACTCCATCGAAAAAGTCTAAACATCGATTGATTAATCTTGCGTAATGGGGAGGACAAAACAGTCGTGACGTCTTCCTCTGAATCAAGAATGACCAAAACATGACGACCGTCCCATACTTCGCTGATGGTAGCTCTTCCAGTAATTTTCCAATGTGCTTGAAAAGCACGCTGAATTTCGGCTAAAGGTGGTTTGTCGTAAATGAATTTCGCCACCAAAGAAAAATTGAATCTTTTGGTACCGACCAGAACTTCATCATCAGTGAAGGAAACTGCTGGTTTGCCCTCCTTAGCTCCAGCGTGTCTTGGTATTCAACCTGAACTTCATCATCAATGATCAATTGTTTCCATACCTGTACAGAACCAGCAGCTTCCATCAGAATTAATGCCAAATTTCTGCAACCTATCCTTTGTATTTAACCTCCTCATACAACACATCCACATGATGAATATCGCTTTCGGGCTGCCCGCTTTGTTGCTAAAGAATATTTTCTTCCAGAGTGCATCCTCTTTTCTGTCTTGTATTTCCTTGTACATTTTCCCAACTGGATACATAGCTTCCTAATGAAAGTTTGTTCAGGTTATAGTTTGCAGGATTCTGTTTCTAGATTTTAAAGCTGCTCTCACGATCCAGTATTCCCCATGCATGTAATGTGGCCCATGAAGTCCTGGAAATGGAGAAGCGGCCGTGTGGAGATGAAGTGGAGGATCCGGTCGGTAGGGAGAAGCGCGGGGATGCAGATGACGATGAGATGGTTTTCAAGGTGGATTTGAGCGATGCGATTCTGGCTGATGCTCTTTGGTCAAGTATGCTACAAGTGGAAGCCATTTCTGTCTGGAGATCTCGATAAGCTTAACGGTGAGATTTCAAATTCTGCAACTTAGCTGTCTGCGTTTTACAGTGAGAATGTCACTAGCTCAAACCTTAATAATGCTTTTACGTGAGTTGGGAGGACTTGGGTTGGTTGTGTTTCTGTTTAATTACCGATATAAATTTTGTTTTCATGGCCGACTATATTATGTTGGTTGTGTTTAATTAATTACTAACTCACACAGAGCATGATGCTCATTTTTATCGAAAATGTAGTGAACCAATTAAAAAGAAAAAAATAAAGACAAATTGGACCCCGAACTTTCATGACTTTTTAAATTACGGTCCGAATTATAAGTTTTTCAAATTTAGGATCCGAACTACCATATTTTTCCGATTTACGGCCCGAACTACTATATAAAGAAAAAAGATCTCCATACTACCATAACTTTCCAATTTACGGCCTGAACTTTCAATTTTTCCAAAATGAGTACCTGAACTACCATCAATTTTCAAAATATATAAATAAAAACACTTTCAACCCAAAAAATAATTTAACAACAATTAATTTTAAGTTTTTAATAATGTAAAAAAACTAAATTATTTGTTTCAAGTTAAATAATCATATTTCAAATACTTGTTGTGAAATTTTTAGTTTTTTTTTATAAAATGGCTGTGACTTTGTTTCTTCTCTCTCTTTTAACTAAGCCTTGCCCTCTCCTTTCACCTCTTGCACATCTTTAGCCATTTTCTCCGTAGCCACACTTATTCCAGACCCCATTGGTAAGTTCACCAAGTCGACAACATGATTAGGAACAAATGTATAGTTATTAAAAATGGCTATCGTCCAGCAGGATCAGAATGAACTGTGCTATTATAAGTGTGGTAAACTCAAATCCCACAGGGCTTGTCACCACAAATACTCTAAATCATATTTCCAAATGTTCTCTTTTTCACCTATGTCTTGTCTGACCATCTATTTGGGGCGTGCAGTAAAACTCCTACTGAGTGTTGTTCCAGACATTCTCCACAAAGTGATCCAAAAATGAAATAAAAATTTGGTGTCTCAATCTAACGTGATAGATTTAGGTACACCATGCAAGGGAACAACTTCCTTGAAAAATAACTTTTCGATGTTTGAAGCATCTGTAGTGTTCTTACATGCAATAAAATGAGTCATCTTTGAAAATTTGTCAACCACCACAAATATAGTATCGGTTTCTCGCGTTCTATTCTTGGAAAACTCAACACAAAATTCATCGAGAGATCTTGCCAAATCTTTAGGAATAGGTAAAGGCATATAGAGACCCGTGTTCTGAGACTGCCCTTTTGACACTTGAAAAGTATAACACATCTTAATGATGGTACTAGCATCTCTCCTCATGTGTGGCCAGTAATACCGCTTTTTTTTTTTTTTTTTGATATAACCATTTTCATTGATTGATAAGTGGTATAAGAGTACAAGAACCGAAATCTAGTAATACCGCTCTTCTAGGTTGGCTATTGTCTTGCATCTCCTTAAAATAATCACCAAGTCCTCCACCATGCAAGTCTCGTATCAACTTTTCACACAATGATGTGCATGGGACACAAAGCCAATCTCCTTAAAAAAGGACACCCCTCGAATATGGATGTTGGGATTTGCACTTAGCCCACACCTCATTAAGATCTGAATTGTCTTATACAACTCTCTCAACTCATCAAATCCAACAACATTTTGAGATAACGTAACAAGTAAAGAAGCTCTCCTGCTCAACGCATCAGCCACTGTATGTTGAGCCCAGACTTTTGTAGGTAGCTAACCCAACGCGTGTTCACCTAGTTGATCGATTTTTGACTGTGAAAAAACTTCAATTTATTGATCGGTAAAAAGGATAAATTCACTGAATCAAATTGCATTCCCACTGTCATAAAGTCCGATATACCGCATAAACTCTTGATCGTATGTGCTCCACTTTTGTCGTGTTTCACTTAACTTTTCACTAAAAAATTTTGAAATGTGCGTCTCTGATTGTTATACAACTCACTCGCTCGATTGTAAACTCCAACTTTTCCTCTCTCGCGTACTATGAATCTCCTATAGTTATCCTCCTTTGATAACTAAATCAACGACTGTACTCCTTTTACTTTCTCTCTCACTCTCGCCTAAGGGCATTTTGCCACTCTCCATGACTTGCTTTAGACGATTGACGTCGTACGCGTCAAATAAATTATTTATTCCTACGAACTACTAGTACAATCACCCCTTCCTGTTCCAGCCACCCCGTGTCGCAGCTGCCGCAGGAGGATTAAATTTTTAGAGTTTTCAAAAAATGTAAATGTAAATGAATTTATTTTCTAATTTTAATATAATTCAATATGTAATTATTACGTTTCAAAATTTTATATTTATATATATTTTTAAAATAAATTTTGAATTTTAAAAAATAAAAATAATAAATCAGCGTCCGCGTGGACACTAATATTTATTTTTTAAAATAATAAATCAGCGTCCACGTGGACGATAAAATTTATTTTTTAAACTATAAATTTTTAATAAATTAGCGTCCACGGACGCTAATTTGTATTTTTTTCGAAATATCAATTTTTAATACATCAGCGTCCACGTGGACGAAAATATTTATTTTCAAATATAAATTTCTAATAAATATTTGTTCGCATGAACACTATTTTTTATTTTTGAAAAATAATTTTTTAATAAATCAGCGTCTACGTGGTCGCAAATGTTTATTTTTTAAAATATTAGAAATAATTTAGTGTCTACGTGGACGCTAATGGTTTGATCGCTACATTTGCCTCCACATGGATGCTAAATTTAATCTGCGTTCAAAGATTTAGCGTCCACTCATTGCGTCCATTTTGCTCCAATTTGCATCCATTTTTTGGATACAAATTTGCAAATTTCTTGTAGTGTTACTTGAACAATCTGGAATTTTACCAGAACAAATTTGACGAACTGGAATTTCATCAGAATAAACAAGAAATCTCTCAAAGTTTATTGAATACTATTTTTCTATATGAATTACGGATACAATTAGTCGTACAAGATATACTATTATCTAGTAAGAGCTCTAGTTAACGCACGGGTCATACAAAGACTCCAATACCCAACAAATCTTGAATCACGAGATGCAATAAAAATAAGCCCTGAATACCAAATGCCAAAAGCCAATAACGTGAAACAGAGCTCACTTTCCAAGCACCCATACCAACAGCCACAAGCCAAGCGCCTGAACCTGAATACCAACAACCAACAGCGTGAGATGCGAGACCCCTCGACTCCCCCGAACTTCCATTCCCCTAAAGCCCACTTTCCGAAACCGTCAGACCCCGCCGGAGCACCATCCAAACGAAGGCCGACGAGCGAGACTCCGCCGGACGCCGCTCCAAAGCCTCCAAAACATCATCCAAGCCAACAAACTACCCTCGTCGATGCCGTGAACTACGTTACCACGTCTGCAGTTGTCCGCAGGGCCCAGCGACACAAACGTCATCCCGAAGCTCCTCACAACTTCAAATCTGGACGTCCCGCATCTGAAGTGAGGACAGCTTCGCAAAGCGACAACACAACGCAACGCGTGCCCCTTCCAACAACTCTCAATCCCAAGCGCACCTCGGTGTCGGGTCCACGTTGCCAAATATTTGTGGTGGGTATGAAAACTTAGACGGCTGGGAATACGGGTTGCGAGAGTAAAGGATGGACGTCGCCAAAAAATAGCCGAAAGAAACGGCATGGGGATGAAGACGGACGGTGGAAACAAGCCTCAGAGGGAGGCAAAGCTCGATTGTGCGGAAGAAAACCGAGCCACGCATAACTCAACGAAACAAATAACAGAACCACAGTAAAACATAAAACAAAACAACTCTCTTAAGTGTGATACTTATAGAGACACAAAAGCTCATCTTAGACGAATTTTCGAGAGACACAAAAGCTCTCTAAGACAAATTTTAGGGAGAAAATACATGTGGTAAGCTTAAAAAGCTAAGTAACTAATGAGTTCCTAGGGGTAGAGGAAGAAAAAAGTCATCTTGCGTGGATAGGATGTACTTCCTCCACCCCGAATAGGAAGACACGATGACTGAGAGTTTTAGCTGGCAAGAGCTTTTTGAGAGAGCGAGAGGAAGGATAATAAAAATAGTTAATTTATTGAATAATTGAATGATTTAAAATATGGAAAAAAAGCTAGCTATTTATAATAATATGCTAAAACTCAAGTTTTTATGAACTAGTCAATGTGGATAATAAATACAAAATAGAATTGTGTCAAACCCCTAAATTATGACCACTTGGATGGAATGGAATGACAAAGGAATGGAATGGTCATTCCATTCCAATGTCCACTTGATAAATTATGGAGGATGGAATGGAATGAAACCGGTGTGGAGCAAGAGACCAGTGGTGGTCGGTAGTGGCGGCGGTGGTGGTTGTGGGGTGGTCGGTGGTGGCGGGGTGGCGACGGTGGTGGTTGTGGGAGTGGTGGTGGCGGTGGTGATGGTGGTGGCGGTGATGGTGGCGGTGGTGGTGGCGGTGACGGCGGTGACGGCGGTGACGGCGGTAGTGGCGGTGGCGGCGGTGGTGGTTGTGGGGGCGGTGGTGATGGTGGTGGCGGTGGTAGATGGTCGGTGGTGGTGGGGGTGGGGGTGGTCGGTGGTCGGTGGTCGGTGGTGGTGGCGGTGGTCGGTGGTGGTGGCGATGGCGGTGGTCGGTGGTGGTGGTGGTGGCGGTGGTTGGTGGTGGTGGTCGTTCGATGGTGGTGGCGGAGTGGCGTTGGAATGATAGTATACCTTGTGTTTTAGAAGGAATGATTTTTAATTAATTTGGGTTGAATGGAATGAAGAAGAAATGAGTCATTCCAATCCGTTGGATGAAGTGGTCAAATTTTAATTCATTCCTCCTGGAATCACTCATTCCATTCCCCCAAACTCATTCCATTCCTGCGAAGTGGTCGCAGCATAATGGTTTTGACTGTGCTTTGCTCATTATGGAATAGAAAGACGCACACCTAGAAAATGATGACATTATTAAAGGTAAGTGTTAATGTTATGGAGCTCAAAATTGGCTAATTGTAAAAGGTGCACGTCTACAACTCATTTCAATTATGAAAGATTATAGAAAAAACTTATTTCTAAACGTATTTTAACTACTGGATTTGGGCTTCGCCTTGGATCTTCTCTATTCATGTCATTATTAGCGAATTGATCGCATTATCATCATTGTAACGCCTGTCTTTTTATCTTGTCTTTTACTATAGCACTGCGTTGTTATCAACAAATTTTGGATTTGTTTGGAATCACCATCAGTTATCCAGTCAAATATGTCATTAATCATTAACTTGATTTTTTTTCCGAATAAAATACTATTAGGTACAAACTATTGGAGTGTGTCTTTTCATTAACTAAGCTCGTATAGGTTATACAAGCCTTTTGATGTATAATTTTTTTTTTGATAATCACGCTTTATAAAGTGTAATTTTCGGTAAACAACTTTTAAATGTGTAGCCAAGTAACATATTTTCATTTCTTTGCGAGACAGAGTCGTGCGATCGCCATCCACTTCGACTAATCTAATCCAACTGGTCGGCAACATATCCATAATATTATTATCAAGGTTCTTTAAAGTGCATACGTAACAAGCATATCTTGGTTAATCACAAAAAAAGAAAGAAAAAACATATCGTGGCCTCTGTCATGTGTTGCCACCATCGCAATAAAAGATACGGCAAGCTCCACTTCTACTTTTAGTAGTACATAAATGGAATGCACTTGCACCGTTAGTGATCGTAACAGCATCATCCATTGTCAGTTTTCAAACGATCAATCTTAGCAACCAGGCAGGCAAGCAAGCAACTCTAACCACATGGACACATCCAAAGTACGTTTCCAATACTCACATTTTCTTTCCTTTATGTGTTCAATTTGAGAGTTTTCAAATCTGCAAGGTTATATTATCACACATTTAAGTACGGATAATGTTTACAAACTAACCTATTTGTGATTGTAGGAGACTGAATCTGTAAACCAGGAAACCGGCGCCACAGAGATAAAAGTGGAAACAGTGGACTACCGGACCCCTCCCGGTGACAACAAGCAACCAGTGAAGAAGGACGTCGAGGTAGTTCATGAGATCGCTGATGAGAAACAGGGTGGTCCAGGAGTGATTGAAAAGGGAATAGCAGCCGCCGGACGTGCAGCTGAATCAGCAGAGGCCATTACTGGCACAAAAACTGACAAACCCGAGTGACACATTATATATGGTTTGTGTCAGACTCTTCCCAGCATTAAATATGTCAAATTTTCAGTTTTCCAACAAATTTGATTCGATCATTACCTTCCATAGATTTAAATCAATGGACAAAATATTTCGACTTCAAGGGCTCCTGATCGCTGCAACATTTCTGACCTGCGTCTGTTGCGTGTTGTCTATGACACTTTACCTCTGAATATTTAGATGAAAAGAATAAAATGAAAACAAAATATGTAAAGAGTCGTGTACTGTCGATGGCCTTTGCTATCAGCTTCTATATCTGAACGACAATATTAAGGTTCGACTGCCAAAACATTGCTGATAAGCAGAAATGAAGCTGTCGCCTGTGACGACCTGTCACAAATACTACCAAAAGGATCGACCAAACACTAACTAATTAGCATTGAACTGTGGATAACAGGTTAGATATAAAACATGTACATCAAAAGCACCCTGCTATGCTAGGATGCATGTCGACTGAGCACCAACTTTGTTTACAGAGAACATTTAGCTATTTTATCCTGTTGTGCCCAAACATCATCGCAGGAAAATTGCATTTTTTTTGCATTTAGCACATCTCCTAAGAACTTTCAGCTTCGTCAGCTGAAGATTGTGCTCCTCTCCCATCGTATCGCTGAAAATAGAATCACATAAATAAAAAAAGGTTTATAGAGATTGAAATTTGAATGCACACCAATTACGCGAATGTGTCCTTCATGATGATAATACACATACGTATACCTGTTTGCCAGAGGTAAACGGAACATATTTGTACTTGACCATGTGCAGCAGCTGTCGTTTCATAGTTGAGATGACGAGCATGACCCAAAAGATAAACAATATTGGCCACAACACAGGAATATCCAGTACATCAAAAAACGTCAATACAAAAGCAATGCAGAAAGCCCTTGTTATTGAATACCTGTACAGTTTTTTCAACAACATCTAAGTTTCACCATGATAAACAGGCACCATCAATCAACAGTCGACCGTAGGCAAATAAAACATTACATTTTACAGCATATCATGCCTTATATAAAAAATAAGGCTGTACAATTCCTCACATATTCATCCAAACAAAGCAAGTAGGCTTTCACTAATGTGTCCAATCTTTAGAACCCAGTTAAATCTTTACCTCATTGCAATCTATATACTGTGAGATGAATATAAAAAGCGGCATGAATTGCTCCAGTATATTATCTTAGGTAGACGATTACTACATCTCCAGTCAGGCAACACAACAGTCGCACAGATCAAAGCTTCATAACTTAATAAATCTCGTAAGGGACCAACTGCTTAGCACAATTTCATACACTACGTTAAGTCGGTAAACTCTAAAGAACTAATTTCATGAACAGCCGAAGAATCTAATAAAGAACTCAAAATCAGACGAAGAAGAAGTTAACAAACCAGAATTTGAACTCCGGAAGGCGTCTGACAAAAGGGCGAAACTCATCGGATCTAAGGACGGGCAAGGAAGGAGAGACCTCAGTTTCAGGATCGACTTGAGGCGAGAGAAAGGCGATGAATAAACTAAGGACATAGATTCCGAGAGCGTAAGTGATCAAGTAAAAGCCTTGGAGAATGAAAATCCTGAGGATGTAAATTAGGGCTATGACGGAGAAGGCTATCCATCGACGCTGGATGAAGGGAGTTGATTTGTCTAATAGATGCTGATAACGTCTCGAAATTGCATGGATCTGTTCTGATACGAAAGAGGAGGTATCGGCGGCGGGTGAAGCTGCGTCGCCGGGATTCATGGCGGCGGTTGGTTAGTTCTCTCTCTTGCGTGATTGGTTCAACAGCTGGTTTTTGTTTGGTTTGGGTTGATGATGGTGAGGTGAGAGACGAAGGCGGATTGGGCCTTGGCGATTTTGGGCTGAGTTAACGATGGGTTTAATCTTTCAGGGCTTTATTTCAGGTGCAGCAAAATATGCAAATGAACCAACAATGATGTACATACTGTATTGGCATAACGTATGTGGAGGGTGAGGCTCATTTGAGATTTGAGACCCTTTGAGATCTTTTTAAATGCACACAAGCTGCAACTAAGTGTGTATTTTTCGACTGCAAGCATATAGAGCTGTCAAAAAGTTTCGTTATCCAATGAAATTATAATAATTGCCCGTTAAAAAGTAGTCCGTTAATTGGGATAAATGGTTTCAATACCCGTTAAGCTCATTACCCATTAAGATCCCACCCATTCGTCCCGATAGTGTTAATGGGCTAAACGATTTTTTTTCATTCGAATATAACTCAATTTGTACTCGCCCGTTAGCATCTCGCTCCCGTCATATTTGACACATCTAAGTAGGGGTGTTAAAATGTCACATTACTCAATGAGATTTCAAAAACCTCTCGTTAAAAAGGCGCTCATTTACTTCCCATTAACTTAATGGGATAAATGATCTCAATACCCATTAATCTCATGTGTTAATGAACGAATAGAGATTTTTCCCGCTAGCCAATTACCCAATTGTGCACGCCCATTAACACCCCGCTTCCGCACGATTTGACACCTCTACATGCATATAACTATCTCCAGAAAATCTAAAAAGTCCAACTAGGCAACAAATGGATCTCAAAGAAACCTCACCCCTTATTTGCATAGGTTGATAGTGTAAATGGGGTTCAAGCCTCGATCTTCACACCGAGGGCCAATATTGCAATTAAGAATTGCAGAAACATTCTGCTTAAGAAGTACTTGTTCAGCCCTTGATCCGCCTCTACGCGTAGTGAATAGTTCTTTAAAAAACTTGGCATACCTCGGTATTTGCTTAATTGCGTCTAGAAGTGGGATCATATTTTCGACTTTGCTAAATAATTCCAACAAATTATTATCCAATGGTTTATTCGTCTTAGGGTTACTCAGTTGCGTTGGGAAAGGTAATGGAGCACTTTGAGTTTTTTCAGAATTTCTTCCCGTGAGGCACGCAGAGTCCTCTCCATTTTTGGACGCAGAGTCAACTGGAATTTTTGGAAATTTCGTAGACTTCGCGTACAAAAATTCCTTTGTCTTCGCTTGGTCCTCTAAATGTTTTGATTCTGGGTTGCACGCGGAGTCTTCACCAATTACGGTACACAGTCTTAATAATTTCCATAATTCTTCCGACTCCGCGTAGGAAAATGCCATCGCCTCCGCATGTTCCTCTGAATGTCCGCCCGAATTCTGCTCTTCCAAGTCACCGTTCTGTCCTTCTAGCCTCCTTCCACTATGCAATGTGACGACATTCACCCCATTCTTAAGATTAGGCACTGTCTGTGACGGAAGTATTCCTTTCTCCGCCCTCAGTTCTGCCATCTCGGCAGCGAGTTGTCCAAATTGTTTGTTTGTCATCTCAATGTGATTATCCATTTTCTTGCTTAATGTCCAAACATTCCAGTCAATTGGTTAACAGTGTCCTCTAGCGATACAGTTGTTGTTGCTTATACTGATTTTGCCCTTGGTTATTCTGGAATCCTCCTTCTTTCCAACTGTAACCATTTGCTACGAGCCGATACTTCATTGGTTGATTGTTGAACTGCTGAAATCCACCCAATGCATTGACATCTATCATATTGTCATTCTGAAGCGACGGACATTCATCCGTTATATGATTAGTCAAACCACACAGCTAACATAAAACTAAATTTGGCGATATCAAAGTAATGTAACCCGGCAGCAGATCGAGTCAATGACCAGTCAACTTTCCTGGAGTACGAACTATACCTGTTGGGCTGAGCCAACCTTATGTCAGGATTGGCCGAGTTAACACTTTGAGTTAGAGTTAACGAGTTGGTTGGTAAAAAATAAAACGAGCTGGTTGGTGGCAAATCAGACTCAAAGACAAAGAGTGAAGCACGCTGTTCGCTGACCTCGCGCTACTTTGTTGAGTCCGATTTGACTGATTATTATCAGAATAATTAAGCAAGTGAGGGAGGGAGATGGAGATACTTAGGGTTGATTTGAGCTGTGCGATTGAATCGATTCGCGATGGTGAAATGCCAGCAAAGAGTTGCGTGCTTTTCTTGCTGTCCAAATTTCTCGGCTACGGCATCATCGCCATGTCCGTAACTGTCAAGCTTCCACAGGTCCGTACTAGCTTATGTCCGATTCAGTTTGAGCCGTTGACTCAATGATTGGTAGACTGCTTTATATCAAATAATTGAGGCGCATTTGACTCGACTGTTATATTTTTGTATCATCAATTGTTTCAGATTATGAAAATTTTGAAAAACAAAAGTATAGCGGGGCTGAGTATTGCAGCTTTTGAACTTGACGTGGTAGGCTATACCATTGCGCTGTCCTATTGTATTCAAAAAGGACTTCCTTTTTCAGCTTACGGAGAGTTGTTCTTTTTGTACATACAAGGTATGCCATATCAGCCAAGATGTGGCGAGGGTTCCGGTTGATCTACATTAGTCGGAATATTTGTATGTCAAATTTTAACATAAGAACATTTACTTTCAGCGCTGATCTTGGTGGGTGCCATATACTACTTTTCTCAGCCTGTCGGAGTAAAATCATGGATCAAAACGTTTCTGTATCCTTCATGTATAGGCTGCTGTTTACATTAGTGTGTCCTTATTACCAACAACTGCCATTTTGCTATCTCTTGACAGTGAATCATCACATCATCAGATATTTTGCTATTGCTCCTACTTTATTTTCTGGCCGCATTACCCCCATTGTCTTTGAAGCTTTATATGTGAGTCAGTGACCTGAACATGTTGTACTTATGATCTTGAAAACTTATTAACTCTGCTATTTTTTCTTTTCTTTTTTTCTAAAATTATGTTTATGTTAATGTAGGCTTCACAGCATGCTGTTTTTTTCTCTGCCAGAGTGCCACAAATATGGAAGAACTTTAAAGTGAGTCGAACAAACCTTTTATGCATTTATGTATTGAAATTGTTCTCACGATTGAGAAGATGTTCTTGTTATGCCTACACGTTTTTTTGCATACTGATTTCATGTGCCACTTATTTTCCTCTCCAGTTCTTCATGGCAGTCTTAACAATTCGTTAATATTTGGACAGAATAAAAGCACCGGACAACTTAGCTTTTTAACTATCTTCATTGCCTTTGGAGGTTCCCTTAGTAAGTTTACGCAACTTTCCACATTTGTACTGTCTGCCGGAAAGAAGTTCTGCATTTCTTGACATGACACTATGTGTTGCTGCAGCTAGGATCTTTACCAGCATTCAGGAAGGAGCTCCTTTGAGTGGTATCCTTTGCCTTATTCCATACATATATTTATATATAATTTTTTTTTGGGGATGGACAAAATTTTATCCTCATGAAGGAATTGCCCAGCCACTTGCTTTTCTGAAACAATCTGTCGAGCACCAAAAGATTCCTGCTTTTTCATAGATAAAATGTGCAATAGTGCGACAGCTATGATTCTGATATGTTTGTGTTCTTAACGCTGATAAAGTATGTTTGGGATCTGTAAGGGCTGCTTTCATGAACGGGACAATGCTCAGCCAACTGCTAATATACCGTGTGAAGCAACAAAATTCCATTGATAAAGAGAAGGTCGCTTAGATGTGATGGCAGTGTATGCAGGTCAGCTGATATTTCTCTGACAAACCAGACAAATAAATGCAGCAAATGATGTGGCATCCGATGTTAGTATTATTGTATGCTCAAAGATCAAAAACAATAAATTGATACTGCGTAAGGAATTTTTTTGTTTTGAAATTTCATATAGTTAAGTAGGACGATGGCGTGTTAGAGGAGGAGGTTTGTGATTCAAATCCTTCAAAATGAGTATCAGGTTGGTGTACGGTCCAATCCAATAAAACAACTAATCGGCTTATAACAAAACGTAGTCGATTGGAATTTGGATGATTAGAGGGAAAGTTCATTCATTCTGAAATTGAGTTCACACAATTATGTCTTAAGATTCAGTTGTTGTAGATCCTGTGTTATCTTAGCTTAAGCAGTTAGAGCTACAGAATATAAAGACACAGGAATTGGTAACCCGGTTCGGCTCCTTTAAGGCTTAGTTCGGGGGCTTCTCCACAAGCTCGGTGAGACAATACACTAATCACAAATAGGTTCGTGCAACACTTACACTTCAGTAATGTTTATCAATACCTATTCTAGTGAAGAGAATCTGTAACACCCTCGTGCTACAAACTCAAGCGTCCAGCTCGAAATCCACCAGTCCAGACCTCGTTTGAACTACTCTGCCCTGTGTTCTCTGACAATGTCAACACAGTCAGTCTCTAAAGCTTTCAACAGCTAATTTGGCTCTCGCCTTTGATGTCACCACTTGTGACGGAATCGATCGCCGATACTGAGCTCTTGAATGTCGTCCAAATAATATTTGTTTTACTTTGCTTAATTGGATGCTTGACGATACTGGTTTTAGCAGCTATTTATAGTCGGATTTCTTCTTGATAAAGCCAACCACTTGATCTACTTTCCAAAATAACCACTCTTCAAATATATTCCTTATCTCGAGTATTATCTCTATAATATCTTCGCAATATTTGATTTAATCAGAATTATTTTATTTTTGAGATAATTAGAGAATATTTTCTGCTGATTTGATGAATCGGAATTCCAGCTGGCCAAGAATATCGCTGCGGACATCCAACTGGCAACAGAGAATGTGTGGAAAAGCCAAGTAGCAGGTGTTAAGATAAATCAGCCTCATTGACACAGATGCCACACAAATTGTCATCTATAGCACTTATCTTAAAGGTGCTCTCACTTCCAATGAAATTTGCTATTAGCATGGTAGGTTAAGATCTTATACTACATGTACTTTCTCATCAAATAAGTCTCCAATATACTGATATATCCATTTGATTAATCTCGTTCAGCGTGTACTTGTGGATATCCAATTGCATAAGGACGTCGTATATCATAAACATTTGTCTTCGTATGGGTATAACGTATGATTACTCAAGTGTCACGGTGCGGTTAACAACTATGGTTAATGTCGCGGTGCGGTTAACAAAATCTCGTGTGGTTAATACTTAATTAGTTACCGTTTCATAAATTAGTATCACATATGTGCTGATATAATCAATCATACGATACTAGTATCAATTTTTTTTAGGATGGTTGGTTAAAAATAACTCCAATAGGCTGCACCGGATCGGTATTAAAAAAGGACCATTTTTTTTAAGATACTGAACGAGGATATGAGAAGAACGAACGGTTGAAGTTCGATTTAATTCCGGTCCGATTCGAGATCCTACCAAAACCGCACATATGATTAATACCTTCTAAGGGGATAGTAGAAGGACAAAACAGATGACTTGGACAGCTTGATATTGTCTTCCACTGAGTGGCGGATAAGGGGATTTTTATCTATTTGGGGCACTATAAAAGCTATAGAAGAAAAATTGTTATTACAACTGTTATCTACGCGTTTTCATTTTTATAAAGCGTTCACTTACATCTTCATTGGTAACCGTACTAAATACATCCTTTTCAATATAGCAAGTAAGACAGTCTCGTAAAAAAGAATCCGCCATACGGTTGCGCAAATTAGTCTTCACAA
>JAWWMW010043629.1:0-17135 GCA_035048345.1 Echeveria elegans
TTTTTGAGTTGCCTAGTCAATGTAGTTTTACATCAAAATTCGAAACATCAAAGTAATACATTATTGCATCGATCGTCCTACATGCATATTAGTGTGGATATCATTTGAGAAGTCTGATGTTTTACATTCAGGGCAATCGCTAGCTATTCAGACCACACTCAATCAATAGATTTTCAAAAACCAGAAACTTCACTTATAAAGACTAGTTGGGAAACGAATTAGGTATGACAGTGCAGGGTGGACAACAGAAGCAGAAAAAGATATCAACAGATTTGGAATCTAAAGCTGCTGAAAACCTTCAACAACAGATTTGGAATCTGATGCCATACTGCCTTTACGAGGCGAGCCTGATCTTATGACGCTCCTTTCAGACATCAACTGGTCCGTGCTTGAAGCTGCTGCTGGATAGGTAGCGAGTGAAAAGCGTATGAGCATTGCCTTCCTCGGCTTCGGTCGTAGCGATTGAAAATGCGGCGAGGATAAATACGGCGGCGACGAGGTGGCGGCAGAGGCCATTTGGATTCTTGATAATGAGCGTTGGTTTTACCACGGCTAGTCTGATGCAGTGAGCAAAACTTAGAAATCCAAAAATGCCCCCAGTTTTCCGTGGTTATTACTTTTTAGCACCCAATATTACTTCAAAAATAAATAACTCAAGTCTCCATTTGAGTTTTTAGACACGAAATTTAAGGGGGAAATAATAAAAAAATTAAGAAAAAGAATGGGATATATAAATGGGGAGATATAAATAGGGGATCAATTATAGGTAAAAAGTTTATTTGCTTAAATAAATCACTTTGAAATACACCACTTTTCAACTTGAAATACACCACTTTTGGTTTATTTTCAAATGATATACTTTTTGGTGATTCATTTGGAAATACACCACTTTCAATGAAACATTTTATGATAATTTTTTTTGAAAAAATAAATCCCTTTTGGTTTATTTTCAAAAAAATACTTTTTTGTGAGTCATTTTGAAAAGGGTATTATATTTTAAAACGTCTAGAAAAAATATATGGAGTATTTTAATAATAACTATCGTGAAAATGTAGTTAATTAAAATTATTTTTAGAAATAATCACAGAAAATGGTGAATTTCTTATATATAGTTGTTATCCTTATGAATTTTTTACAATTTTTTTTATATACTTCCTTCGTTCCATATTTTTATTCTCATTAGGTAGTTGACGCGATTTTTATGAAAATTATGTTATGTGAGATAAGATAGGAAAGAAAATGAGTGAAAAATGAATAAATTAGAGAGAGGGTATAAATGTGAAAGAAAAATTTTTTTATTTAAAGAAATGAGAAGAAAATTTTGGAATATCAAAAAAAAAATTGGGAAAAAAAATATGGGATGAGGGGAATAATAATGAAAAGAAAAGAAAAAAGAAAATGGAGATTAGGCAGCCGCTCAATCCATCCCATCCCGCCTTAGGAAAAGCAACAGTTAATACTCCGTAGAAGAAGAAGAAGAAGGCATGTCGGATCCATTGATTAGGTATGAGGAGCTTCGAATCAAGGAATCCTTACCAATCCCCTACACTTACTCCTTAGCCTGCAATGATCTCAGTTTCATCCTCCGACACGCGTACCCTAAATCCCCCAAAAATTTACAATCCCTAATCTTTCTCGATCTCCTCCTCGCCTTCCGCCTTCTTCCCGAGTAATCAATCAACTCTTCTCTATTATTATTTTTTACATCTACTCTTCTTCAAATTGACCTAATTTTCTGTTATTTTCTTTCAACAGCATGGAACGAAAAGATGCCGAATCGACTGCCAATATTCTCTTTCAGTGTGCTGAAGCTGCGCTTCCTAAACAGAAAAGGGTTCAGGCTACTACACATTTTAAAAATGCAAAGATTGCGCTAAAGAGGCGAGGTAAAACTCGTCAGGAAGATATACATAATATAGGTACTGGCTTTACGTTTTGCGGATTGCATTTTTTTTTTATATTAATAAGACTAGTTGAGCTAGTATTGATTGTTTTCAGCTTTTGTTGAGCTACCTCGAGATGTTCTTTTTCATCTCTTCAGCTTCTTGGATTTACGGTCGCTGCTTCAGGTTTCTCAAGTTTGCTGGTAAATTCTATGTTATCCCTCGTTATTCATTCGTTGTTACTTATTAGCTCTTCGACCAACTACTTTTTGAAAATTTGTTAGTATCGGAAATGGGAGAACGGTGTGTTTGTGCTATCTTCCAACTCTTAGTTTCTGCGAATTGGCGAACGTTAATGCTATTATCCAGATTATTTGCCGAGGGGTCAATTGAAGAAATTATAAATTAAAAAACTACTGCTCTACTCCCTGTTAAAATATTCATACAAGAGTGTTCGGTACTATTCTTTTTATTGATAACCCTCTCACTTGCGCTGTTGGCTACTGCGATTTTAATGTTCGAGTTCGACTTTGCGAAATTGAATCCATTGGATGTTCTGTGTGAAGGGCGTGGAATTCAGCGTCCAATGATAATCATATATGGAAGACACAGTACGATGCAGTCTTTGGCAATGGTGGGATGTTCTCCAAGTTGCAGTCTAAAGAGTCATCACGAATTAAAAAGTTTTCTCCTGTGAAAGAGACCTCAACTGATGACATTGTTTGGAGGGAACTTCTGAAAAGTCAGCTTACTGGTATGCTAATAGGATCTTTTAAAAAAGTTTTTTTTACTTGGACCTATATGTGATGTGTTTGCAGCTCAAGTTGAACCGAACTCAAAATGGCTGAGCGCCACATAAAAGAAGAATTTTAGGAGATATTAAGCTGCTGCAAACTTGAGCATCACTGCATCTATTTGACTGACTTATGCACACATGAAAATTAGTCATTCTCTAATTACTCTCGTTACTGTTGATTTCATTTCAGGGATCCCTTCAAAATTCAAATCGCATAGGGGTTATTGTGAACATTGTAGGTCTGTTGTGTGGCTTAATAACCTACAATGCGGAGGTGAGAGTGTCCAACCTCGGGCGAAGCATGAGTCTCATCAAGTGAAGCCTTTAAAGATTTCAGAGGTAAGCCCATGGTTGGAAGTCTCAGTTCTGGTTACACTTTAATTTGATGATAAGATCTCTATAATGGTAATATTGTCGTATCAACCACCCACTACTAAAGACGGACATGTTTTGTTTTCCCCTTCATGCAAAGAGCAGGTTGCTAAAATTTAGCAGCAGCATCTGTATGCCTTCCTGTTTCAAAATAAATACATTTCACTTTAGCTATATTTTACAAACAACATATTTACAACCAGTAGGTGATTGATACTATTTGCATCCAGGGTCCTGTGTGAATATGCAGCAGTGGCTTGTAACCAGTGGCGGATGTAGCTTGTATGGGGTGGGGTCAATTGACCCCACTCAATTTCAAATAATGTACATAATTTTAGTATAATTAGTATATTTATTATTATGTTTACTAGTGTTTGACCCCACTATTCTTTTAAATTTGACACATTAGTTAATTTGATTCGAATTTGACCCCACTCGAAAATGATTCTGTATCCGCCACTGCTTGTAACTATTCGTTGATCAATAAATAGGTTTTACAGCTCGTCTGCTTTCTGCAGGTTGTTAATTATGTGTTGCATGGTGCCTCACATCTAGTGGCATCCTCTTCAGAGAGTGAGGAGAACAGTACAGACGATGATTTAGATTTCACAGAAACTGGCTCCAAACTTTGGGCATCTCCCTATTTTTTGTAAATATGATGCTGCCTTGATTTATCATTAAGGTAACTTGTATGTGATCAGTCTTACATTTATATCAATTCAGATTCAGTTGTTGCCTTGATTTATCATTAAGGTAACTTGTATGTGATCCTTCTTACATTTATATCAAAGTCAGATTCAGTTGTTGCCGATATTCTAGGCCCGCGCTGAATTTCAAAGTGTTGCTGTTATTTAGGATCTTGAGTTGAATGCTATATATATCAGGAAGTTTTACTGTTACTCTCCCCTCTTTACATGTATTTTCATACATCGAGAACCTTCAATATCTGGTGATGTAGTACACTGCAACTCGCATCTAATTTTACCACAAACTAGATTTAAGAAGAATAATACCATGATATTGTTGTACCTACTTATGCTTAGTTTGACAAATAACATAGGTAAAACAAACTGCAAAAAAGAAGTGGTAAGCAAGCAGCAATGGCTGGATTCAGTTTCTCTTGGTCACTAATATTAATCCTTCTTTTTGTCTTTGAGAGCTGCTATTGGAATTTTACTGAGAACCTTCTCATTCAGCACAGCGTACTGCCTCCTGAGCTCGATCTCAGCCTTCTCGCCATATGCATCTACCTGATCTTCATACTTTTCGTAAAGCATGGGAACAGTGTGCAGCATAACAAATGCTGTATTTTAGAAGGGAAAAAAAATCAAACATTACTGAATGGTGGCAAGTCAGCAGTATCATTAGTGCTGTTAAGCAAATGTATGAAAACTGAAAGTGACCTATGTAAAGTAGTGTCAACAAGTTGAAGCAGCCACCAACAATCGACACAAACCATAAGCCTGCCATCACCTGAAAATGTTCCGAAATGTGCAGAGCTAGTAAGTAGTATCTGAAAACAAACATTGGTATATTCAGAGACAGTATTTGATGAATGAGAGGATAGGTCACCAGAAGAAATGTCTTGACATCCTTCCCAGAAGCAATGACGTGCAGAGTAACTAAAACTCTGTTTAGCTCATATACAAGGGCAGAAGCAAGCTCCATAACAGTTTTTTCTGGGATGCTAACCTCAGGGATCTTTGGAGGGGACCTGCAAATAAATATAAACATGCAAAGAATGTCGACCAACATGTGTGTAACACAAATTTCAATATAGCGCGATACAAGACAAGACGGAAAACTGACTTGTTGATGAAGGAACTTGTGTTAGACCAGAGAAAACTAAGGGTGAGGAAAAGTATGAGGATGTGGCAAATGAAAGTGAGCAAGTGGTACTCAATTAGTTCAAACAGGAACCATATCGCAGTGGCCGCTCCCAACACGGAAGCCGATGTCTTCTTCTCCCTCCACAGAAACACATCAGCAGCTGCATTCCAAAATCAACATATAGTACATATACCAAAGATGGTGTGATTATAGATAATAAATACTACTCCCTCCGTCCCATTATATAGTTCCTTTTCCTTTTTAGGCGTCCCAAAATATAAGTCTCCTTTCCTTAAATAGAAATTTTTTCACTCACATTTACGACTTTTCACTCATTCTTTTTCTTATTTTTACCTCACATAACATAATTTTCTTAAAAACCGTGTCAAACTTCAAATGAGAACTATATAATGGAACGGAGGGAGTAAGTCGTATAGAAAAATATTGCAGCAAAAGGCAGTTGGCTGCTCCACGTGAGAGTCCATAAAAACATTACATGCATGCAAAATCAACTATAGAATGTATTATATTAAGACACCACGTACGTACGTTTTCCGCCACCAAGGAGTTTGTGAATGGGTTTTTCACGGCCGAAGAGACGATAGATCTTATGCTTGAGGACATCGGCAGCAGCTGCAGCGTCATCAGAAGAATCAGATGATAAGGAGCTGTTGCGATGATGATGAGTATTCTCAGCAATCACGTCATCACCCATCGGCCCCATAATATAAATGATAGATGATCTCAACTTCTTCTGCAAAAATAATCGATACAAAGAGACAACGAAAAGAAAAGAGAAAGAGTTAAGGTACGGTTGGTGATGAGGATGGAGATCCGGTTTAAGTGATATCGATCTGAATTTAACGGCGACAACTTCGGACTTGAAGTAACCGAAAATAACGATTACATAACCGTTTATATGTACATTGTAAACCGTTTGCTAATTCCTCTTCTCATGTTCATTGTCTCCTATTTATATTTACGCTTTTTTCGCTCATCCAAAATAAATCTAAACACACATGGCAACTTGGCAACACATATCATATTTAACGCATCTTAATTAGTTACTGCATAAATATTTAAGGATGGCTTGAGATACCCATTTACATAGTACACTACTACTAGCATATATAGCACCCAATTATTGCTTCTTTCGGATTTAGCAATACTGAAGAACTCAAACTCATGGATTTTAATTTAATTAAATGTAGCCAAGTGTGTTGGCTGGTCTGCATCTCTTTCTGTTAGATAGGAAACAGATTCATACTTGGAAACTGCAGTTTACTGTCATTATTTATATCATATATGTTATACATAATACAGTAATACTGTGTTCTCTTGTTGTTCTTTCTGTTTTTATTTTTGGTGTCCTTTTTTGTTCTTTTTGTTTCTATTTCGGACATTTTTTTTCTTCTACTTTATCTCTCACGTATAGGAGTGGCAATTTGCCCCGCCGCCCTGCCCTGCCCCGCGCCGACCCGCAGAGGACCTGCCTTGCCCTGCAATTAATTAGGATTAATTAGGGTTAATCATGGTTAATTAGAGTTAATTATGAATTAATTAGAGGTTAATTAGGGTTAATCGCGGAGCAGGGCAGCGTGAGTTAAAAAATTTCCGACCTGCCCGCCCCATTTGGCTTGCGGGGCAGGGCGGGACCGTGGGGCAAATTGTCATCCGTAAATCAAAAGGTAGATAGAGAGAGAATTATGTGTGATTTTTTGAGGAAATAATGCTTTTCACCGCAGAACTTTGGGTAAGAAGTTTTTCTTTGAATATATTTTGATGATGCTACACATGATGCCGACTAATTATCAAGAACTTTTGCTTGAGCCGAGTAAACTATCCCAACCCTAGTCGTCATTGCATAGGAGAATTTATCTTATCGTTCCATTTTAAAGAATATTTTGTATGCATGAATGTGCATGTTGAAAATTGAAAATAAAACATAGTCTAACATTTAGGCTGAACATAATTACAAAATAGAGAGTGGGTGCCGAAATGTGGAAGGTTACTTTTAGCAATTGACCTCCATGAATGTTTTTGATACAATATGCAAAGGCGACAATGGAAAAATTATCAGGCGCCCTAGATACTAAATAATGTTATCTCTCTAGTTTCATAACATGCTTTAAGACCCAACAAGGTTCATACAGAATTATGATTTTGTGAAAGTCAACACACATACCCTAAATAACATAACATTCAAACGCTTTGAAATCGGTGTGAATCACACCATCTAGCAAGAGATTGAAAGTTGAAAGAGGCGTAGTTGTTCTTATTAGAACAAATTGACAATACTTGTATACTTCCCCGTGCTTGTGCTTGACTGCAGTTCAAAGTAAGTTTGCTAGCAAGGACCACATTCCAAAGTAGGATATCTCAAGATTCACCAAAAGCAGATAACATAACATTCAAACGCTTTGAAATCTATGACGAGTAAATACTATTTTAAACGCATGCATCGTTCTGAGGACCTTTCATTCTGAAGTCTCTGGCGGAGAACACTACATAACAAATATCCAAGTTTGTTGCCCAAATGTGATACACATGCATAAGATAGGGTTGAAGATAAGGAGAATGGAGAATGAAGAATGAGAGATTAAAAAAGTAGGATAAGTAGTATATGGATACCACATTTTTAGAAAACGTTGCCAAGGGAGAACTTTTTGACATAATGTGGCCAATAACATTATAATATCAATGATAGCATCGAACCATTCAAACTGCAAGGATCCGAACAGTAACCCTTTGGGCATTGTATGATCCTTATTTGATACATAATTTCTTCGTCAGATGTGTTTAGACACCATAACCTTGATCTTCATTTGGCTTACTTATAGGTAATTATTGGCGACTAATTAGCGTTGCATGCATACAAAGAAGTGTGTACGAAAATAAACTAGGGTTAGGGTTTGGATGTTGATCCGTGGGATGTGGAGAATGAGGGGCTAGTATCAACTTTATCTTCTGCAAGAGAAATTTGTCATGAGATATGTAAAATAGACAAAGGCCCCTATGCACAGACCATCACACATTTAGACACATCACACTTTCACTTTCAAGCACACATAATCTAATCCTTCGTCATGTCTCTAACTACTACTAGCTCTTCTTCAATTCTTGATGTATAAGGTTTTGAATGAGCTTGGTGCACTTGTTTTCGTTTAGTGCTGACTACCAAATATCTAAGGACATTATAGAGTGAAACCAGAGAAAACAAGGATTTTAATCACCAAATACTCCAGTGATGACAATCAAGAGTATTCAAAAAATGTGTAGAACTATTACCTTGGTTATGTTTGTAGTTTTTTTTAGAGAAAGAGATAATGGGGAGTTGATCAAGTCAGAATTTAGACATGGATTTTCATGCAAGAAGTGGATAAATTAAATATCGCCATATTATTGGCATTGATTTGCTAAGTCTCTGACTAGATTTACTTCAGTGCTCTTGAACAGATGAATAGAGCTAGATATCATAAACTTATGGAGCCTCCATTAGAAGAGTATTAATTATCGTCGTAAAATTAGTTTACTTAATCATGCTTTACTATTAAAAAAAGGTATCGTCTAATTAAGTCAACTTACGTAAACATATCATTCTCAAACAGCTCTATTAGAATTCGAACAAGGTGTATCGAAGCCCCATAGAGCACTCATTTGAGTAGTATTTGATCATTTTAGTGAGAACACTTTTAGTTTTAGAAATTTCCGAAAGTTGTAAAAAAAAAGCTTTATGAAACAAAAGCAAAAACATGATTGCATGAAAGTCGGCTTTTAAATCAGCCTCAAAAAATTAAATACATAGTCCAAGACTTCAGCTAGTGATAATGCACTATACAAACAATTGCTAATAGTATATCAACTCTTTTTTTGGTCAAGATAATTTTGAAAATATCATTTGAAATGGAAGCATTACAAGGTGGAATGCTGGTGTGTAGTGTCCCCCTAGCACATATATTTTCTATTAGTTTGCTCATTTTAGGGAGTCAATGATGTTACCTTAAGTAGTCGGGAACAACAACATGAAGACATGTTTGTGTTGGTTTTCTTGGTTTTCAAGTCTCTAAACAGCGGACAGTCCCTAGTATGGGAAACTTAAATTAATTTACAAGAGACCTTTTTCTGTTCTAAGCCCACCATAAACATTATTCAGTTCAATCTTTTGGCAAATATCATATTTCATTTTCATGTAAGATAAAGTACAATACCATGATAAGATTGATAATATCAAAAACCAATAAGACTATTGGTCATAAGGGAATATGCACCTTTCTCCATATTTTAAAGAAGAGGAAAGCCAACCTTGCTCATTCTCTCGAACGTTTTCTTTCTAAAATTTGAAATTTCTTTCTCACTTTCTTTGATGAACAATTTCTCTTCCATGAATAAAGTTCTCAAATTCAATCAAGGATGTTTGAGGGCAGATATATGCCCAAAATTCAATAAAGTTCAATAAGTTAGATTCAAATTAAATATATGCAAAATGATGTTCAAATTAAATTTGATGAGTTTGAAGCATGCCAAGAGGACCTTTCAAAGAAGAAAACATGTTTATATGATGTTAAACTAAGATTAGAAGATTGCTAAATGGAGTTGTACATGGATGGAGGAATGAAAATCGAACTTTTATCTCAAGGTCCACTTCAAAACATCCTTCTAGAATCTATAAAGTGGCTTGAGGTTGGAATGAGGGTAACAATGACTCTGACTCTTTTGGTGATGGAGACTTCAAAAACTCATCATCAATGCATAATATAGTTTCATGGTTGATGCTAATTATTGGCTCCACTGCTTTTGTAGAGGCTGTTGATATTGGCAACGAGGAGCTTGTTTTAGCGTTGGTAGACTTGGTAAGCTCTGAAGCTCTTTCAGCTTGAAGAATCCAATCAGTCTTGATTAGGACATTGAGCATTAACAAGGCACAAGAAGCTTGTGCAGCTAGGAGGCCCAACCACAATCCTGCAAACCCTAGTTTGACCACAAAACCCATCAAGATCCCAACAGGCATGCCTACTACGTAAAACGAGCCTAAGTTGATATTTGCCCCAACAGTAGGACTAGCACAGCCTCTTAACACACCACAGCCGGTGGTTTGTGTGCAGTTTCCGAGCTCGCAAAGCCCTATAATGGGCAATGCAATGGCGGTTAGTTTGAGTATTTCCGGATCATTTGTAAAAAGCCTTCCCCATTTATGCCTCACTAAGGTAGTGAATGTCATTGCTGTCACGCCTAACAAGACTGAACAAGCTAGAGAAACCATCATGCAGAACCGGGCCTTGGCCGGACGATTGGCACCAAGTTCATTCCCAACTCTGGTGGACACACCTAGGCTGAGGGCAGATGGGAAGACGTAGACTAAAGATGTTGTTTGGATCAGAATCCCCATTGACGAAATAGTGGCTTGTGGATTCACCAAAAGGCCACAGAGCAAGATCATGAACTCGTACCACCACCATTCTAAGCATACCGAAGCACAAGTTGGGATTGCTAAGGAAAGTAGGGAAGTCCATCCTCTGACACAGTCCACGCTCGGAGCAACCCATGAAGGTTTGTAGACCCCTGAGATTAACACGAAGCAGAAGAGCAGGAAGAAGAGGTTTCCATTGGTCCAAATCATGGCCATTGCAACTCCAGCAATCCCCATCTTGAAATAAATCACTAGGATGAAGTTCAAAGGCACATGAATGAGAACGGAAATGGCAGAGCAGTAAGTTATTGGCAAGGTTATGTTCTGAGTCCTTAAATAGATTCTCAGTGGGTGGAGAAGAGCTAAGAGGAACAAGTCAGGGATGGAAAAAACGATGAAAACATGCGCCACTGAGGAGATTGACTCATCCTGTCCGCATTTTGTAAGAATGCTCTTCATGTTAAGCCAGAGAAACGAAATGGGTATGGACACTGAGAATAAGAGAAGAACAGTTCTCTGTAAAGTTAGGCCTAGGAGTTTCATTTGCTTGGCACCATATGCTTGCCCGCAAATGGGTTCCATTCCCATAGCCAAGCCGGATATCACAGAATAGCCAGTAATATTTGCAAACCCAATCGCTAAAGAGCCACCAGCTAGCTCAAGCTCACCCAAGTAGCCTAGAAACAGCATGGAAACCATGGCTCTTGAGTACCATAATAACCCTGTCATCACTGTTGGGCCTGATATTTTTCCTATGGCTTTGATCTCATCCACTGCCTGAAAAAATACCCACATGCAGAATAAAAAATGGTTAGAAGTTTGAACAACAATAATAAGCTTAAAAACTTTTATCCTCACTCGTGAAGAGTAAACTAACATTTTAACTGACACTAGAGCCTCAAATACACATAAAAGCTCCAACCCGAATCTTTCATGGAGCTTTTGAGAGAGCTTTTAAAGCATACCTCAGATGTTGAGGGCCATCGGTGAAGGTCAGGATGCTGATGATCATCATCAGAGCTGACCGAGGCCGGACATGGAAGATAGTAATCCATGGAATTTTTCAAGTTCTTCAAGTATGAAGAAGCTGATGAATCAGGTGTGGGGGAATGGGATGAAGTGTCTGCATCTGAGTTACACATTGTATTACAAACTGAAAAAAGGATTGATGTGGATTCTTGATTTTGCTACACGCTTAGGGTTCTTGCAAGTGGATGTAGTTTGGAGATGGTGGATTTTCTTTAATGGTGGTGGAATGAGATAGTTTTAGTGAGAAGCTGAAGAGTTGAAGACCTCTCTATTTATACCCACTTCTCTCAAGCAGGGGCAAAGGCGGGATCTAATTTATAGTGTGACTATTTTAGCTCAGATTCAATGGGTAACATAGTAAGAGTGGTTGGTTGGCCTAAGTGGTGCTTTTTTACTACTGATCTAGGATTCGAAACCTACTATCCTCACTAAAAAAAATTTATTCAGATTTTACATTAGGCTGTAGCACAAGTGAAAACGGGCTGGGGACGCCCCAGGTCTGAAGCAAACGTGTCATACATTGAGGTAGATGCGGATTCAGGTCGGTTAATCATCTATTTATTAATCCATGTAGCCGGATCGGGCTAAATCCGTCCGATTAATTCGGACGGAAAAATATTGTACAACCTTGTCCATTTATCGGGTTGGGTAGTCCATCGGGCCCGGTAAAAAATTATTTACTTAGCTAAATTCGGGCCGGATAGTCCACCTCATCCCGTAGAAAAAAGGTTTTATACAAAATAAAAATTCATATTTTTAATATAAAAATCAAATAGTTTCTCCGATATACAAACTATATAAAATAAAAATAAATACTTCATACTTTTATTTAAAATTAAAATACATATAAAATATATTAAAGATACATAACGGGTTAATGAGCGGACTTTCTAGCCCGATCGGGATAGAAAGTATGTCCAAACCCAACCCTACTATATGTACGGCCTATACCTTGTGTCATTAATAAGCGAGTGAGCAGAAAGAAAACCCCTATTTGTGCTGGTATACATGGAAGAGGGTGCTAGGTTTGGAGGGAGTTGAAGGAAAAAGGAGAGAGTAAAAGGTGGTGCTCGTTTTTTCGGGTTGGGTTGTTTGGGGGGCCAAAGTCCAATCCTACTAGGGATGACAATTGGACCTGCCGCCTCGCCGACCCGCCCTGCCCCACAAGCCAAACGGAGCAGAACGGAGCAAAAAAAATTTGACCCGCCCGACCCGCGACGGATCCGCCCCGCCCCGCTCCGTGATTAACACTAATTAATCCTAATTAGTCCCTATTAATCCTAATTAATTCTAATGAATCTTAATTAATCCTAATTAGCCTTAATTAATTACGGGACGGGGCGGGTTGGGTCAAATTTACCTTAATTAGGGGCGGTGCGGGTCCAACGCGGGTCGGGGCGGATCGGATCGGGCAGGGCAATTTTGGCATTTCGACCCGCGACGGACAGGTCCAATTTGCCTCCGACCCGCCTCGTTGCCATTCTTAAACCCTGCTCTCTAATTTTATAATTTTTGTTTTGGTGCGATTTTATGAGATGGAAATGAAAAAGGAGTTATTTTTGATCATTTGTGGTTTGGATTCTTATTGCCAATTGAAGCAATGTTTACCCAAATCGATAAAAGAGAGTGATTAGACACTGATTGATCTCTCTCAAAGTTAGCCGTGTAACACCCTGAGACCATATAACATAAAAGAGTTTTCACATATTGCGTAAAAGAAAACACATTTATTCTTACTTTTGGTTTTGTGTGGTTCACGGGAACTTAGCATATGAGATATTTCTAAAGGAAGATGATTTCTCTTGTTGATTTGTGAATGGGAAATACAGTTTAATACTAAATTTTCAGTTAACCTTTCTGAAAGAAGGGTAGGGTATGCAGGAACAGGGGTGGATGCAGCTTATAAGGGTGGGCCGGAGCCTCTAATGAAATTTTATAAAACTTCACATACCTATATACCTATATGTAATTTTCGCAATTTTAGTAATACTTACGTATAAATATAAGGGTTTATTACAAAAAATCATCCGTAAAATATGCGATTTTACATTTAGCACATGTAAAATGTCTAATTACCCAGAACCATCCATAAAACATTTTCTTTTTGAAATGTCACCCATAAAATATTAAGTTCAAATATAGCCACCCATCCCCGTCAATTCTAACGGACGCCGTTAGAAGCGTGTGGTCAGTGGTCGTGTTCGTCACGCGCGCCCTAAGCTTAAAAGAGTTAATTACCAAAAATCACTCGTAAAATATGAGGTTTTCTATTCGACACCCGTAAAATGTGTGTAATTATCAAGAACCACCCATAAAATATTATCTTTTCCAAACACCACCCGTAAAATATTAAGTTATCGCGTGTATTTACGCGTCACGTTTGAATTGACTGCGATGGGTGGCTATATTTGAAGTCAATGTTTTACGGATGACGTTTCGAAAATAAAATGTTTTATGGGTGGTTCTGGGTAATTAGACATTTTATGGGTGGTAAATGTAAAATCACATATTTTACGAGTGGTTTTTTGTAATTAACCCTTCATATAATGGTGCCCCTTCAAATTTAACCATATTAACCTCTTTGGGCGAATATCAAACAACAACCCACATAAAAAATAATGTTACAGTCTAGCCATCTATGCAAATCGAGCATGCTTCAAACGCAATGAACATATGTTTAGTTTTTATTCAAATTCGAGAGATTTCGGTCACAAAATCTTTTGCTACGGATTTGTTTTCTGGATCGATTTTTTCGTGATTTTAGGGTTCTGGATCGTTATTGTTTTCGTGGCGATTTTGCCCTTTTGTTTGATATTAATTCATTTGAAATTTAATTATAATCATTATATTCACCATTAATCATATTCGTTAATTTAACAAAATCAACGTACCATGATTGGTTCCTAGGTTCTACCTTAATTATGATTCCTACCAGATTCAACCTTTTTGTGTTGTTGTATAAAAATACATGCTTGGTTTTGTGTAAGATATCGGATTACGTATCAAACACAACCAATAAAAATACATAAATTAGATAATATTTGCACCAGTATCACAAATAAGAATGACTGAAGATTCATATGAACACAAGAAGTAGCAATTAAGAGTGTAAACTAAACTTTTCGGGAACGAAAGCTCTGGTAGAAACTAGCATGTATCAAAACTAATAGAAGCGAGGTCCGACTTCACTACAAAGTTAACAGAAGGGTAACCCTTGGCCACATTATATCCCTTGTTGCTATTAACAACGACAACATGCACATAGATGGATTGGAAATTATAAGAATGACTAGAACAAAGGTCCAAATCCTTGTAAGGTACAATATATCCAAATAAATGTTGTCACTATTATGGCACATCCTAAAGCACTTTTTGCAAGTTATTTCGTATTTCGTCAGAAGCAATGAAACCGGCAAAGAAAACAGATTGTTATATGAAGGCTTACGCAAATCAGTAATCAATTTTGTCGTTCCGGGAATCCTGTAGCTAGACATTTTTCTTTAAGTAATGTGCGGGCCAGCAGGAGAATTTGAATAGAAGAATGGATGTAACATCAGAACTGAGTGCTTTCAATAATCATGGACATATTTTCCAGAATACCGCGCAAGCAAGCGTATGTAATTTTTTGCACTGCTTCTAGATCAGAACAATATAAATACCATCAGACATCAGAGTTTCAAGTTGATTTTTTCGGACCATTCAATTATGCCTGAATGAACCTGATCAGCTCCCAAATCATCTAATTTGGCCCCTGCAGCAATTCATATTACATCTCTTTTTATGACGCACCCAATAAACAAACTTCCTGAATCCGTGTGCAGGAAACTCCTGGTATTAGGCTATTGCCCTAACATTATAGTTAGTGAGCTAATGCTTGCAAAATTATCAAACGCATCAACACTTGAGAACCAACACAAAAACCACATAGTAATCAACTCACTCATAAAAATCCACATGTCGACCAATTTAGCTTGATTAACCACTATACCAACATGCTTACCAGTCAAAAAGAAAGTCATCAACATACCAAGAGGCGTTAAAATTGAAAGTATGGTAAAGTTGCGTTAGAACCTAAAATCGGCACGCGTGCAAACTAACAAAGATAAATAAAAAGATAAAAACTGCCCAATATATTAAAGACTCAGGAAACTGCCCAGGGAACAGCTCCCTTTGATGAAGCTCAAGTTAGGTTTTGATGTTGTTGTAGGGTTCATTGATAATGGACACATAGTGTTTAGCATCTAGTACATGATAATGGGTATTTTGTTTCAGTTTGGAATAATCAATTCTAGCTTTTGAAACCTTTTGATAAGATGAGTTTTATTAGTGCACCAAATTGCATTATTTATAAACCAGCCTTTAAAAATATACATTTAAAAATCAAACCAAGTCTTATCTTGGTGTGGATATTGCCAAGTGGTTTGCATAACATAGAATTAAAGAATAAGTTCTTCGTGGGTGTACTTTTAGGTTTCTTGGGTTCAATGCTTGAACTATGTACCATTGAAACGACACAAGGTTAGCATAATTTAATTAACTTTAGGAATAAATTCATGTTTCGTGTTGGATTTATGGGCACGTTGAGTATTAGGAGTTGGTTGATGAGTACTTTCCACATCGTTGAGTATCAGTATGGACGCTCCTATCATAACAAGTACTTTTGTTATATATAGAAAAAATATAGCTGATTAATAAATGAGCAACCCTACACATTCAAATTGGGGGAGATATTATACAAACACAGACTTGTATATCTTTCTCAAAAGATTAAACTTAGCGAGGTAATAACAGGTCCGATTAGTTCATGGTCAATGAACACTTATATTGTGGGTTTAGTTTAGTTAATGTTGTTTGTGCATTGTCTCAGATGAGTGCCCCAAGCATCCAAAAATTACAGAATTTTAGGTCATGACTTGTGACAATGCTGACGGTAGTAGGGGGATAGGGTAGCAAATGCATATAAGACACTCATTTTTAACTTTACAATAAAGATGCTATGCTGGGCATAAGAACATGAATAAGGCAATACGTCATATCCATATCCTAATTCCTAATGGCATTGGATTTACACGATTTTGTTTGTTATTCTAAAACATGAGACTTTGATTAACAAATTTTGTCCAACTTGACAATGATTTATCATCAGGATGAAATTTTATTTATCAAGAGAATATAAAGTTTGTGTAAGAGTTTATTATCGAAAACCACCATTAAAATATGAATTTTTTCAATAGTCACCCGTAAAATATAATATTACTTAAAGTCACCCATTAAAAAATTTGTTTACCAATAGCCACCCATATAAAAATAATCAATTCAATAAACACTCATCCAACGACAATTTGTTCAATAAAAAATAAAAAATAAAATTATAAAAATATATTAAATTTCAGAGACGTTCAAAACAGTATTAGAAAACTATATAAAATGTTCAAAACAGTATTAGAAAACTATTAAACATTTTATATATTTTTTTATAATGTTACGATTAATGGGTCAATTGTCGTTAATTATGACGGAGGGTGTCGAAATGATAACGACGAAAATGTGAAGGTCTTTAAGTGTGAGAGGGGTGTCATCTGAAAAAAGTGCTACAGATACGAGTCTTTTTCAATAATTAATCCATAAAAAATATAGCTGATTAATAAAGGAGCAACCCTACACATTCAAATTGGGGGGATATTAACACAGACCTATATATCTGTCTCGAAAGAGTAAACTTAGCAAAGTAATAACTCCCCGATTCATGAGGCTAACTAAATAGTTCATGGTCAATGAACACTTATTTTGTGGGTTTAAGTTTTGTAATTTTACTGTT
>JAWWMW010043949.1:0-17127 GCA_035048345.1 Echeveria elegans
GCTCATGTTCGGCTCGTTTAATAATCGAGCCAAGAAACCATGTTCAAGCTCGGCTCGTTTATTATCGAACCGAGCTTGCTCACGAGCTGCTCACGAACACTCTGCTCATTTGCACCCCTACCAAAGAGCCTGTTTTGACTAGAATGCGTTGGGATTTTCAAACACTTGTTTCGGACCGTCCAAACTCGATTTACAGAGGATTTTTCTATTTGAAATCGAAGATGTGGAGTGTTCAGTGGTGAAATCAACATGAGATAATCACCAATTCTAAGACTAGCCGAGTCGTACAAATGAACACATGCATTCACTACTCACCTTTTTTTTTCTTTTCTTTTAAGACTTCTACCGAACAAAATTTCAACAGCCAACTCCGGTATCCTAACCCAACATGGATTACTCCAAGTTGGTAGAGGACCACTATTTCAATCCGAGTACTAGTCCAACACTACAGACAATGAATGATATTTAGCGATTCAGTGATGCGTATGACACGACTTGGACGCCCTGCTCACCCAATCTTCATGACTGAACCTATTTATTACTCGAAACAAATGCCAACTCAGAAATATTTAAACAATTCTTAGAGTTGCGACAGTTATGAATATTCATAGCTACAATGTCCTGTGATGAACATGTAAACAAAGAAACAAAAATGCAAGAATGAAACATGATGCATGAATGCATATAGGCCAGCTCGATTCATATATGAGTGATAAATGGATGGATGATGGGATAGCATGCATGATTATACGAATGAATGCAGATGCATCAATGATCAGGTAATTATGATGCTGATAAAAGCAACAAGCAATCAAAAGAACTTTAGTCCACAGAATCAAGTTGCATCCTGAACATTGATAACAGAATATATCTTCACCTAACCGAACGGCGCACTGATCAGAATCAAGTTGCACCATGAACACTGATAACCGAACATATCAGAATTAAGTTGCATACTGAAGTTGACACAAACCAACCAGAACCATTATGTCATATGGATGGACCCGTCAGCTCAACTAAACTCACTTTTTTCCCACCTCGAACTAACTTCATCAAATAAACTAACTCTTTCCCATTGGATCAAAGTGAAACTGGAATACCAAGTTACAACAAGGAACTAAATTGGCCAGATCCATCAAGTTCATTTTAACTAACCCACTGATATGATAATTTCAAACCAAATGCCCATTCGCAATGCAAACACCTATGAAGCGCGATTTCAAGAAAAAAGCCATGAGACGTAAAAAAACTTATAACCGCTTGCAGCCGTGGTCCATAAAAACTCAGACCTGTTCAAATTTCAAAAGAGATCAAAGCGAAACACACGAAAGATTGCAGCTGCCTTCTCCAAGAAAATCCTGATTCTGTTCGTTGATTGTCTACACAGTCACTGAAGCTCTCAGAAAAACACACACCCATAAAAGTCAAGAAACTTACCTGTGATGCAGTCTTTTATCAGACTGTCGCGACGTGACAGCGAGTACCCAGCAACTTCTGCAGCCTTGTTTATAACCTGGCCAAATAAGGTGGGTCCAGCTAGGCTGATATTGTGAATTGCACTAGCATAAGCAGCCATGATACAAGCACCCTGCAACATGACAGAAATGAGATGCATTAGAATAGCGAGACTGACGATTAAAAACAAACAACACCCATCCAAATGAAATCAGCATGAGTAACAACTAACAACTACAACTCTCAAAACATTATGAAATTGTTTTTTTCCCCTGTTATATTCATGTTCATTAATGAACATGATAGCACAGACAAAAATGATCTTGTAAACTTTCTCACTGATCAGACATTGTGTTTGACATTACCAAATGGGAGGAAACTAGAGTCACTGCTGGAATACGATAAGCTCTTAATTGAAATTTCTTGCATTGCAGGAGAATAGTATCCACTAACCTTCTCGTGAGGAATGATTAAGGGCACAGGAAGTACTAAAAGAAAATTGTCAACTCTTTCTCGTGAAACTTTGCAGTGTACTTAAACACCAGATGAGAAGATAGAAGCCGTTAAGTGCATGTGTAACAGTCATCAGAAACATCAACCATTATATTTTACCTCTGGGTTGCTTTCGACTCCATTCAATCTAAAACAATGCGACACAGCACCACTCGGCACCTTCCTGCGAAGCCTGAACACATACCAGTACCTTGTTAGAATGCATTCTTACTTGAAAATCATTTTCTAACAATTGATAAACATGCAATCCCTGTATACCTATGCGGTCATCGGCACAAATGTCAAACCCAAGTCTTAGGATTTGATGATATCGATTAAATGAAGGTCAGTACAACTAATTTTACTGACATCCATACATATGTTTGTTAGTTCCACTTGAGCCTGTAACAAGACATAATGGACATGTAATTTACACTAGAGGTAGATTTGTATACATAAAAAGGTATTCCCTGCAACGAAGATATTCCATGAAATACTATGCAAAGGTAACACACCTGTTGATAAGCATTAACCTGCTAGAAGGATTTATATAGTGCAGCGAAGTTGCCATTTGAGCCTACAGAAATTTCAAGCAATAATTTATTTATCAAGGTTACAAGCATCAAATCTTTGACATTGCCAATAGTTAGAACTTTTACCCGTAAAATCGACAGCAACCATGAAGATAAGCTCAAATCCATTAGAAGTGTAATCCACAAAACTGTAAACATTTTTCTCCACAGATTGCTCCAAAGACAGCTGCCCCTTGAGGGTCTGCAGCAGCACTCTCACTTCACCATTTGATGGAAAAGAGAAAATACATATTTAACATTCCTTCATCAATAAAATTACCTTATCCTGGCCATGGGGAGTCAAGGATGGTTTGACAAAATGTATTGCAGATCTTTCATTGTGAAGTGAAGTCTTGCCAAATGTGACAGTGATGTCTGAACCTTTCTGCTAGAACAAGCAGAAAATAAATATCAGATATGGACTGAAAAGCTGAGATCTAATATACTTGCGGTTTCGGTGCATTATATACCCCATCAAAACATGATCCCCGTTGTTATTGAAATCAGAGCACTCAATAATCAGTGGGTTATCCTGCAAGAGCTGGGGTCCTGCACTTGGTACAAATGCACTATACAAATATACTACCACTGAAAAACATAACAATGAGATATTGACTTATCATGAGTAGCTAAACATAATCAGTAAGGATCTGGAACTATTGTACCTTGCTTCCGAAATGCTGCATGCCAAGGCTTATATACTTCCACGTTGGGTTCAAGTTAGTATCTTTTATCACTTCTGTCTTCCAAACAGGAATAGAACCTCCATTCTCAACAATCTTGGGTATTCTTAAAAAAGGGACCTGACGAAGAGCAGAAAATAGTCAGAAAATTAATACTGAAAAGCAGATTTATGCTATAGATATGACATCATCCATACACTTTTACTGAAAATTTCTTTATTGCCTAGATTAGAACACCGAAAAACCAACTCCACTGCAGTTTTCGATAAAGCTGTTCCTCTACATGGACAGTCAATGACCTGACAGTTTTTACTCCATGACCTATCTTTGTACAAATTCAGAGTCAAGCTTTGACTCCATTGAGTCACTATCTGCAATATTTAAATAAAAAATAAGGAATCGATCATACATTATTGAGCACAAATGTATATATACAAAGAGTAACCTCCGAAAGATTGCAGCTGCCTTCTTCAAGAAAATCCTGATTATGTTTGTTGATTGTCTATGTCTGCACAGTCACTGAAGCTCTCAGAAAAACACATGCCCATAAAAGTCAACAAACTTACCTGTGATGCAGTCTTTTATCAGACTGTCGCAAGTTATATATCCACAAGTTTGCAAAAGCTCCGAAAGCTAATTTCCATTTTTTGATCTACAAAAGAACGAAAGGGAAAAAACAAGAAAAAAGAAGAAGAAGTAATAAATAGAGGAATGATCAGCAGCTTCTTAGTTCTCTTGCCTCTCCGTCTTAAATCCAATCATCTAAAAGAGCTTTCCACTTTCCTCTTTCCAGTAACATACATCACACATGAGCAGATAATAAAAATTGTCATAAAATATGTTAATATATTTACAAAATGGCGAGAACCTGTTCCAATTCTTACAGCGGATCTTAACTGTAATGCAGTAAACCACCTGTTGCAACATCAGAAGACAAATATGATGTGAGCATGAACTTCAAAGACAATAAACAGAAACAAAAGCCACCTGCCAATGGGATCTCAACGCAGTCGTCCACGCGGATTGACAGTTGTAGCTGCTGGTTCGATGAAACCATCAACTGCATCTAGGTAAATAGCTGAACAATAAAAATGTCAGTTAAACTTATTAGCCATGCACACAAAATTCCCATGTTCAAAAACTAATCAATCATCACTCAGAAAAATATTTTGTTTACACATACCCAACCAATTGTGTTTTCTCGACATCTGCATGCTGGTCATTTCACGAAACTTTTAAATGATCTGCCAAATATAAACCTCATCCAGAAACAACATATAAACTACATATCTAAGTTAGCTTTCAAGCTGCTAGACCAAAAATATACACAAATGTTCACGCTATACAATTCCACATTTGAACAATGCGAGAACACATATTGTATCAGCAGACCAGACCAAACTGAAAACAAGGTAAATCTTACTCTGCACTTAGCATTGAAGACCACGATGGGGATTGACAATGATGAATTCAAACATTCTATTTGAACACTTAGCTTTATGCACTTCTGCAAGCCAATCTTGTAAGTTATTTTGTCTGTTACTTCTCTTTAAAGTCAAATGCAAGAAGCAAACCTCGTACTCACTTTTCTGCAGTAAGTAAATAGTACTAACCACTGCCTGTTAGAAGCTCTCACTGTTTAAGTTCTTCAGTGCCGGATTTATTATGTATTTGCGCAAACAAACAGCCTGTCCTTACACTCACAGATGATCGGCAGTTTAGCACAAGGTCTCACTATGAGCATCAAATGGACACTGCAATAATGAAAAGTTGGTAAAAGTATCTTATTTGAGCAGGAAAGGTTCACATTCACAGTCGATGGAAAAGGTGCATATGGACAATAATACCTTACTTCCATTTCTCACCATTTTTTCATTGTTTCAATGTGATGGAAATCTAATAACAGACGTGTCACAGTTGGGAAATTTCCTCCCAATTGAGGTAAGTACTTCCGAAATCAGAGAGAGAGTGACCATCTCAATCTGAAACGAAAATATAATGAACTAGACAGCATATGGTATGGAAATGATATTAGGCAAATGAGTATTTCATCACATGTGAGATAAGTGCTTCGGAAAAAAGAGATGGAGCGACCATTTTTTGAAGGAAACAAAAGAACAACATGCATATCATCACCACAAAATACAGAGAATTTTTTTTTGAAAAACTGTGAGAAGAATCAAAAAGAACCAGTATCATTGACCACAAGATAAAACCATCAAGAAGCTCAGACACCAAATGCAGAGTTTAGATAGCAAATCAACAACGAAAGTCTGTTGAAAACAACTCCAAATACAAAGCACCAAACTTCATCATTTGACCCCGTTACCTAAATATACAAAAATGGCATTTACTAGTTCACATATCAATCATGGAGAGTGAATCCTAGTAAAGATAATTAAGCATCGTAAAATAATCAAACATATTAGAGTGAAAAACGTCCCTTACGATGTGTCCTCAGGGTCTGGCTTCAGGACCACTTATATAAAGAAAGGAGACTATATTAATTTACAGCAAGGGCATGTATTGAGTAAGTGTTACCTGGTTGACAGCTCCATGGAACACTGCCACCTCCAAAACTACACATAGCTTTAACTATGACTTTCAGTAAACGGAATCTGCTAGAAGCAAGAAGTAAACGTTTACCAATGACGAAGAACTCGAGTTTAGAATTGACTATAACTAAGGAAATAGATCAGCCTACTAACACACTGAACTAGGAATATGTCCTGTACTTCCAGAAAGATAGACCAAATATGAGTAAATGAGTACAACTCAAGATCATATAATAATCTATGCAAGTACATTTGTCATGAAACCCTTGTTTCTTTGAAAAAAAAAACATTTGTCATGAAATCATAACCTGAAATGCCTTAAAATAATGAAAACCATCTGGATAAAACATGGTACTCATAATCCCAGAATTCCAAACAATCTTTTTGAACACTGAGATTTATGCCCTGCTGCAAGCTTATCTTTTAAGTCAAACGCCAGAAGCAAACAATTGACCAAAGAGATCAAGAGCTTCTGAAACCAGAGATGAAGTAACCATTTCAGTCTGAAATATAAAATATATAATCAAATACTTGCAAATGATGTCGTGATTAATCATGAATCATGCAGTACGCGCCTACCAGACATGAAGCTGTCAGAGTAAAAAAGCATGAGAAAACTCACAACCAGTTCATTCTTCCGTGCATACTACTTCACACATTCGCAAAATTGACTAACAATAGTCACATTCAAACCGTCAACCTGCATCCATTAATAACAAATACAACATAAGACAAAGGAAAGTATATAGTATGCACTTTCCTTATGCAGTGCAGCCCGACGACAGTAAATTCTACTGCCATTGAAGTCTGAACAAGCTTCTTAGTCATGCCACACTGGCCTCAACACAAACAGAGTGGTATGACTATGGAGTGAGGCCCGGTCTACAATCAGTTAGTGCATATCTTCATAGACAGATTGTTTAATCATGCTTGATTAAGAATAAGTTGGAGTAATTATATAAATATGAATATATGTAGGAATTTAAGAAGGCAAATCAGTCAGTGTCGGAGTTCTCACCAAATGGACAGTTGTAGGAGTTCAAGACCCAAAATTTGCACCATGTTTTTCGCAAGGGAAACATCAAGCTCCAATCACATTTCATGCCGACTTGTGATGCAATTGGATTAGGCAGTTCTTTTTTAATGGGATCTCACATTCTCGTACAACAGATTAATTGAGTTAGAAAGCGGTGAAACGTTTGAGAAAATAAACGAATAACAGAATAAGACTACCAACCTTAAGGACATCTGAAGGAAGTACTAGTGTAACGTCGCTTCCCCAAAAACTGAAAGATAGGATAACAGTGCAATATATGGGTAATCAGATTTTCAAAGAGAATAGTGATTATCACAACTACAAATGCTTACATAAATACCGAGAAATCTGACTCACTGCTCAGCTGAAACACTTTCCGAATTCACGACTTCAACACCAAAAAGCTAAATAATACAGAAAGATAAACATATGCGGCCATGCAACAAAGGACCATATATTTGTAACACGCTGTTACACTTTGCTTGGCAATTAAGTCATTGACTCGTTACCTAATTTACTTCTTCCTACGTGCTTGACGAAAGGAGTCACTGCTATTTTACACACACTGTGGATTATATAAAAACCAAATATGGGCATCTTCAAAACAAAATATGATACAAATGAGATTAAAGGCACTCCCTGAAGAAGAATATTGCAACAGAAAAGTCTGTAAATATAGACCATGTCAGTGCCTAGCCAATCATTGAACAACTCTGCGCAAAGCATTATCGATCAATTAGTGCAGCCACGTTTAAGAAACACATGACAGCCAAATCATGTAAATCAACATGCATTACAGCTACTAAAATGTTAAGCAACTAGTTGTTGGAGCTGCTGAACGATCCCTAAGGCAGTCAACTAGTCAGACGTAAAGTGCCATAGAACTAATACATTAGTATTTCAGTTAACTTTTGGTGTGAACACATGAGTATGTTATCATTGAGTCTGACATTTTAAAAATTAGTGAAATAATACATACCCTTTCGACAATGCACAGCTGACAGACATGTTGCTTCTTGGCTGTAGTTTTTCAGTCCGCTATTTACCTCTGATGCTCCTTCATTTTGAACAACTTAATCATTTTTCTTTCTGTGACGAAGGAGATATACGAAATAAGTTATGAACTAATGCTTGTCAACAAGTGAGACTTACATATAGTAGAACAGAACAACAGGAGCTTTACTTGCACGCCTCATGTTGTGATTAGCAGCCTCATCGAGCAAGACTGAGATCAGAATCTACAAAATAATTTAAAGATAATACTCTGAGAATTAAACTCGCCTCATAATAGAACACAGCGAACAACAGTTTGTATTTAATCATAATTTACGAAATTCGAAATTTCACATAGCTTTTTAGCAGTCCACAAACTTCAGCAGCAGTAGGTGAAAGACACGCGGGCACTGAGCTATAGATCGCCATCTCATTGATGCCAGTACCTTCCCAAATGCAAGTCAGGCATAATATACCTGCACAAGTTACAGATATACCGATGTAAAACAAAACACAAAAAAGATTTAATGCAGAAATGTGAGTAACACATCACAAAGTAAAACAACAATACACACCAATTAGTAAAAGTAAGGGTAAAAATTCAACATGAATCACTGAATATACATAATGAAACATATGAAAACAAACTCAAACGGTAAAAATATATCACGTGCACGGTGCTGCAATTGAATTTATAAAAATAATAATGAAATTAATAGAGGTTTTTGATTATTCAGAACAAAACTGATTATCACCTTTTTCATGTAAGATGATAGTAGATTAAAATTTGACTAAAAGTCTAGGGAAACTTTTAAACTCCAAATAACTCGCACTTATATTAATTAATAATTAGCACATAAAGGTTCAAAAACTGAAGGGAACAACAGGCACACCCATGTCAATATTTAAAGTTGAAAATGTATTGATGTTTAAGGAACCTATCTAGCTGTGAACCTCTGAATTTGAGAACTTCAGATTCCATAACACCTCAAGCATTAATACCCATGAAGAGAGCCTACACAGTAAAGGTTAGATTCAAATCTCGAAATGAAAATTGAATGAATAACTTACTGAGTTTTGTATTTATATCTAATTCAGTGTCCTGTACACATATTTATCAACCTCAAGTTGAAGTAACGAGAGATGATACCTCAATGCCTCAACGGTGCTTTCTCTTCCATAAAGTACACCAGTGCCTCCTGACCGATGTCCAAATTAAAAACTCCTATGCGCAAGAGCATGGACATCAAATACAGATATCTGAACACAATTTGAAGAAACTTGACAAGAATTCGGAAAGAAATAAAAGTTCACTAGCAGATTTCAAAATACTTCGAGTTAACACTCCAGAAATTCCTCACACCTCCAAATTCAAGCACCATTGCAGAGCTATAAAAAGGCAAAAAGAAGTAATGGTCAGAAAGAACAATCAATAATGTGCAAGAATGATGGAGATGACGATGAATCATGACTGAGATGATGCGCTGATGAAAGTGAGGAACGAAAACTGATGACCACGCGAGCATTGTACATTTGTACTTGTCCATGCTTGCTACTCGAGTCCAATAGTTCCACTTCCAGCATCCATATCAGCGAGACATAGCACCAAGAACAGATTCAACCATAAATACAAATGTGTACGAGTCGTATTCATTTTAATCTTGGAGAACTTCAATTAACATTTCCGCTGCAAACAACGCAGGCAATAACGAATAAAAATGAACTGAATCAAACTATATCGAACCAGATAATGAGTATTAGGAACAAAAATTCCAAGATTAACATAAACATTAGCTCTAGCACATACCATGTTAGTGGTCCAGGCGTCCAGCAATAGTTGTAAAAACAGACGGAGCATTAAGTTTGAGATCATCATCTTATTGAAACCAGTCACTTCCCAAACACATGATAGCCATAGACCTACATGTTGCACACATAAGCAGACGTATAACATGACATAAGAATAACAAACCATTGAAGTTCATCACAAAATGACTTGTCCATAAACTAAAAAATATGTTACACCCCAGACGGCCGGACCTGCATATACAGAACAATGGGAATCTGTCAAGCCAGTACGCGAGCATTCAAAATCCTTGAAATTCCATTTTGATGATAGTTCAATACTGGACTGATCTGATAGGTGGAACAAAAGCCAGATATAAAAACCATGAGTAATGAGGTACGACATAAAGGATGGTGTAAAAATGAGAACAGAACAAGAACTATGCAAGCTTTGCTATTAATATCAGTAAGACAGGAAAGAGCTTTCCACTTTCCTCTTTCCAGTATCATACATCACACATGAGAAGATAATAAAAGTTGTCATAAAATATGTTAATATATTTACAAAATGGGGAGAACATGTTCCAATTCTTAAAGCGGATCTTAACTGTAAAGCAGTAAACCACCTGTTGCAACATCAGAAGACAAATATGATGTGAGCATGAACTTCAAAGACAATAAAACAGAAACAAAAGCCACCTGCCAATGGGATCTCAGCGCAGTCGTCCACGCGGATAGACAGATGTAGCTGCTGGTTCGATCAAACCATCAACTGCATCTAGGTAAATAGCTGAACAATAAAAATGTCAGTTAAACTTATTAGCCATACACACAAAATTCCCATGTTCAAAAACTAATCAATCATCGCTCAGAAAAATATTTTGTTTACACATACCCAACCAATTGTGTTTTCTCAACATCTGCATGCTGGTCATTTCACGAACTTTTTAAATGATCTGCCAAATATAAACCTCATCCAGAAACAACATATAAACTACATATCTAAGTTAGCTTTCAAGCTGCTAGACCAAAAATATACACAAATGTTCACGCTATACAATTCCACATTTGAACAATGCGAGAACACATATTGTATCAGCAGACCAGACCAAACTGAAAACAAGGTAAATCTTACTCTGCACTTAGCATTGAAGACCACGATGGGGATTGACAATGATGAATTCAAACATTCTATTTGAACACTTAGCTTTATGCACTTCTGCAAGCCAATCTTGTAAGTTATTTTGTCTGTTACTTCTCTTTAAAGTCAAATGCAAGAAGCAAACCTCGTACTCACTTTTCTGCAGTAAGTAAATAGTACTAACCACTGCCTGTTAGAAGCTCTCACTGTTTAAGTTCTTCAGTGCCGGATTTATTATGTATTTGCGCAAACAAACAGCCTGTCCTTACACTCACAGATGATCGGCAGTTTAGCACAAGGTCTCACTATGAGCATCAAATGGACACTGCAATAATGAAAAGTTGGTAAAAGTATCTTATTTGAGCAGGAAAGGTTCACATTCACAGTCGATGGAAAAGGTGCATATGGACAATAATACCTTACTTCCATTTCTCACCATTTTTTCATTGTTTCAATGTGATGGAAATCTAATAACAGACGTGTCACAGTTGGGAAATTTCCTCCCAATTGAGGTAAGTACTTCCGAAATCAGAGAGAGAGTGACCATCTCAATCTGAAACGAAAATATAATGAACTAGACAGCATATGGTATGGAAATGATATTAGGCAAATGAGTATTTCATCACATGTGAGATAAGTGCTTCGGAAAAAAGAGATGGAGCGACCATTTTTTGAAGGAAACAAAAGAACAACATGCATATCATCACCACAAAATACAGAGAATTTTTTTTTGAAAAACTGTGAGAAGAATCAAAAAGAACCAGTATCATTGACCACAAGATAAAACCATCAAGAAGCTCAGACACCAAATGCAGAGTTTAGATAGCAAATCAACAACGAAAGTCTGTTGAAAACAACTCCAAATACAAAGCACCAAACTTCATCATTTGACCCCGTTACCTAAATATACAAAAATGGCATTTACTAGTTCACATATCAATCATGGAGAGTGAATCCTAGTAAAGATAATTAAGCATCGTAAAATAATCAAACATATTAGAGTGAAAAACGTCCCTTACGATGTGTCCTCAGGGTCTGGCTTCAGGACCACTTATATAAAGAAAGGAGACTATATTAATTTACAGCAAGGGCATGTATTGAGTAAGTGTTACCTGGTTGACAGCTCCATGGAACACTGCCACCTCCAAAACTACACATAGCTTTAACTATGACTTTCAGTAAACGGAATCTGCTAGAAGCAAGAAGTAAACGTTTACCAATGACGAAGAACTCGAGTTTAGAATTGACTATAACTAAGGAAATAGATCAGCCTACTAACACACTGAACTAGGAATATGTCCTGTACTTCCAGAAAGATAGACCAAATATGAGTAAATGAGTACAACTCAAGATCATATAATAATCTATGCAAGTACATTTGTCATGAAACCCTTGTTTCTTTGAAAAAAAAAACATTTGTCATGAAATCATAACCTGAAATGCCTTAAAATAATGAAAACCATCTGGATAAAACATGGTACTCATAATCCCAGAATTCCAAACAATCTTTTTGAACACTGAGATTTATGCCCTGCTGCAAGCTTATCTTTTAAGTCAAACGCCAGAAGCAAACAATTGACCAAAGAGATCAAGAGCTTCTGAAACCAGAGATGAAGTAACCATTTCAGTCTGAAATATAAAATATATAATCAAATACTTGCAAATGATGTCGTGATTAATCATGAATCATGCAGTACGCGCCTACCAGACATGAAGCTGTCAGAGTAAAAAAGCATGAGAAAACTCACAACCAGTTCATTCTTCCGTGCATACTACTTCACACATTCGCAAAATTGACTAACAATAGTCACATTCAAACCGTCAACCTGCATCCATTAATAACAAATACAACATAAGACAAAGGAAAGTATATAGTATGCACTTTCCTTATGCAGTGCAGCCCGACGACAGTAAATTCTACTGCCATTGAAGTCTGAACAAGCTTCTTAGTCATGCCACACTGGCCTCAACACAAACAGAGTGGTATGACTATGGAGTGAGGCCCGGTCTACAATCAGTTAGTGCATATCTTCATAGACAGATTGTTTAATCATGCTTGATTAAGAATAAGTTGGAGTAATTATATAAATATGAATATATGTAGGAATTTAAGAAGGCAAATCAGTCAGTGTCGGAGTTCTCACCAAATGGACAGTTGTAGGAGTTCAAGACCCAAAATTTGCACCATGTTTTTCGCAAGGGAAACATCAAGCTCCAATCACATTTCATGCCGACTTGTGATGCAATTGGATTAGGCAGTTCTTTTTTAATGGGATCTCACATTCTCGTACAACAGATTAATTGAGTTAGAAAGCGGTGAAACGTTTGAGAAAATAAACGAATAACAGAATAAGACTACCAACCTTAAGGACATCTGAAGGAAGTACTAGTGTAACGTCGCTTCCCCAAAAACTGAAAGATAGGATAACAGTGCAATATATGGGTAATCAGATTTTCAAAGAGAATAGTGATTATCACAACTACAAATGCTTACATAAATACCGAGAAATCTGACTCACTGCTCAGCTGAAACACTTTCCGAATTCACGACTTCAACACCAAAAAGCTAAATAATACAGAAAGATAAACATATGCGGCCATGCAACAAAGGACCATATATTTGTAACACGCTGTTACACTTTGCTTGGCAATTAAGTCATTGACTCGTTACCTAATTTACTTCTTCCTACGTGCTTGACGAAAGGAGTCACTGCTATTTTACACACACTGTGGATTATATAAAAACCAAATATGGGCATCTTCAAAACAAAATATGATACAAATGAGATTAAAGGCACTCCCTGAAGAAGAATATTGCAACAGAAAAGTCTGTAAATATAGACCATGTCAGTGCCTAGCCAATCATTGAACAACTCTGCGCAAAGCATTATCGATCAATTAGTGCAGCCACGTTTAAGAAACACATGACAGCCAAATCATGTAAATCAACATGCATTACAGCTACTAAAATGTTAAGCAACTAGTTGTTGGAGCTGCTGAACGATCCCTAAGGCAGTCAACTAGTCAGACGTAAAGTGCCATAGAACTAATACATTAGTATTTCAGTTAACTTTTGGTGTGAACACATGAGTATGTTATCATTGAGTCTGACATTTTAAAAATTAGTGAAATAATACATACCCTTTCGACAATGCACAGCTGACAGACATGTTGCTTCTTGGCTGTAGTTTTTCAGTCCGCTATTTACCTCTGATGCTCCTTCATTTTGAACAACTTAATCATTTTTCTTTCTGTGACGAAGGAGATATACGAAATAAGTTATGAACTAATGCTTGTCAACAAGTGAGACTTACATATAGTAGAACAGAACAACAGGAGCTTTACTTGCACGCCTCATGTTGTGATTAGCAGCCTCATCGAGCAAGACTGAGATCAGAATCTACAAAATAATTTAAAGATAATACTCTGAGAATTAAACTCGCCTCATAATAGAACACAGCGAACAACAGTTTGTATTTAATCATAATTTACGAAATTCGAAATTTCACATAGCTTTTTAGCAGTCCACAAACTTCAGCAGCAGTAGGTGAAAGACACGCGGGCACTGAGCTATAGATCGCCATCTCATTGATGCCAGTACCTTCCCAAATGCAAGTCAGGCATAATATACCTGCACAAGTTACAGATATACCGATGTAAAACAAAACACAAAAAAGATTTAATGCAGAAATGTGAGTAACACATCACAAAGTAAAACAACAATACACACCAATTAGTAAAAGTAAGGGTAAAAATTCAACATGAATCACTGAATATACATAATGAAACATATGAAAACAAACTCAAACGGTAAAAATATATCACGTGCACGGTGCTGCAATTGAATTTATAAAAATAATAATGAAATTAATAGAGGTTTTTGATTATTCAGAACAAAACTGATTATCACCTTTTTCATGTAAGATGATAGTAGATTAAAATTTGACTAAAAGTCTAGGGAAACTTTTAAACTCCAAATAACTCGCACTTATATTAATTAATAATTAGCACATAAAGGTTCAAAAACTGAAGGGAACAACAGGCACACCCATGTCAATATTTAAAGTTGAAAATGTATTGATGTTTAAGGAACCTATCTAGCTGTGAACCTCTGAATTTGAGAACTTCAGATTCCATAACACCTCAAGCATTAATACCCATGAAGAGAGCCTACACAGTAAAGGTTAGATTCAAATCTCGAAATGAAAATTGAATGAATAACTTACTGAGTTTTGTATTTATATCTAATTCAGTGTCCTGTACACATATTTATCAACCTCAAGTTGAAGTAACGAGAGATGATACCTCAATGCCTCAACGGTGCTTTCTCTTCCATAAAGTACACCAGTGCCTCCTGACCGATGTCCAAATTAAAAACTCCTATGCGCAAGAGCATGGACATCAAATACAGATATCTGAACACAATTTGAAGAAACTTGACAAGAATTCGGAAAGAAATAAAAGTTCACTAGCAGATTTCAAAATACTTCGAGTTAACACTCCAGAAATTCCTCACACCTCCAAATTCAAGCACCATTGCAGAGCTATAAAAAGGCAAAAAGAAGTAATGGTCAGAAAGAACAATCAATAATGTGCAAGAATGATGGAGATGACGATGAATCATGACTGAGATGATGCGCTGATGAAAGTGAGGAACGAAAACTGATGACCACGCGAGCATTGTACATTTGTACTTGTCCATGCTTGCTACTCGAGTCCAATAGTTCCACTTCCAGCATCCATATCAGCGAGACATAGCACCAAGAACAGATTCAACCATAAATACAAATGTGTACGAGTCGTATTCATTTTAATCTTGGAGAACTTCAATTAACATTTCCGCTGCAAACAACGCAGGCAATAACGAATAAAAATGAACTGAATCAAACTATATCGAACCAGATAATGAGTATTAGGAACAAAAATTCCAAGATTAACATAAACATTAGCTCTAGCACATACCATGTTAGTTGTCCAGGCGTCCAGCAATAGCTGTAAAGACACACGGAGCATCAAGCTTGAGATCATCATCTTATTGATGCCAGTCACTTCCCAAATACATGATAGCCATAGACCTACATGTTGCACACATAAGCAGACGTATAACATAACATAAGAATCACAAACCGTTGAAGTTCATCACAAAATGACTTGTCCATAAACTAAAAAATATGTTACATCCCGGACCTGCGTACACAGAAAAATGGGAATCCGTCAAGCCAACATGCGAGCATTCCAAATCCTTCAAATTACATTTTGGTGATAGTTCAATTCTGGACTGATCTGATATGTGGAACAAAACCAGATATAAAAACTATGAGTAATGAGGTACGACATAAAGGATGGTGTAAAAATGAGAACAGAACAAGAACTACGCAAGCTTTGCTATTAATATCAGAAAGACGGGAAAAATCAATCCAGTGGTTTCATCTGCAAATAATGAATTCAATCATCTTAACAGCCCCAAATAATCCAGCGCTTGTTTTACCCCCAAATAATGATTTCAGTCATCTTAGGTTCTTAACAGCCTGCTACATCAAGAAACTGAACCAAACTATAAACCTAGTGAAGCATGCGAGTGATTACAACAGTTTGTATCTAACCACAACTTACGAAATTCGAAATTTCACATAGCTTTTTAGCAGTACAGCAACTTCAGCAGCAGCATGTGAAAGACACGCAAGCACTGAGGCACTGAGCTTCAGATCCCAACTCATTAAAGCCAGTACCTTCCCAAAGGCATGTCAGGCATAATATACCTGCACAGGTTACAGATACACCGATGTAAAACAAAACACAAAAAGGATTTAAAGCAGAAATGTGAGTAACCCAAAATGTGGCCCTCAAGCGAATGTAAGTCTGTGGTCCGAGCTACAAGTAATTTCATTAAGTGGATAAGTTCCGAAGCTTGAGCAATGCCGGCGAGCACCACTCAAACACATCACAAAGTAAAACGACAATACACTAATTAGTAAAAAATCAATATGAATCATTATACATAATGTTCCAGAACTTAGGCATATAAAAATATACCCGTGTCAAAGAAACATTATAAAATTTTCTGAAGTACTCCTGTACTTACCAAATAAGGCAACATAAAGTAGCCATCCTTGAATATGAGAACGTGGGGAATGTCTAGTACACCAACCAAAGTCATTCTTACGGAGATCAGAATCTACAAAATAATTTAAAAATAATACTCTGATAATTAAACTCGCCTCATAATACAACACAGCGAACAAAGCAAGCTAATGGAGCTGCTAAAGCCAAATAACCCATGTCCCGATGTTGTAGACTTTAAAATTCCTACAGAATAGGAAGAGGGTTAACACAAAAGACATGAAAATACAGTAGAAGGAAAAATTGCACAGACAAGTTCACTAACAAGAGTAACCATAACGAAAAATGTCGATCT